>RCUC01123052.1:0-23550 GCA_003697995.1 Taxidea taxus jeffersonii
GAATTAGCAAGACAGAGAGAGGAGTTGCCAACTCCACAAATATAAGAATGATGAATGGTAATAGAAATGACATACTTATGATAAAACCTCAATTATGCTCATCTAATCCTATTTTATATTTGTTCTGTCACTGATACTAAGTAAGAAGAACTGTATGATCTATAAAACCTGGTTAAAATAACTATATTATGAAGGACTAGAATGCTTTTAAGGAAACTTTGAAGGTCAGTAGATGAGACAGAGACTGAATGTTCACAAGGAGAAAATGCCCAACTAGAAACATCACAGGAGGGTTCTAAGCCATTTTAATAATCGATTACACTAAACAAAAGAAAATCTTTCTTTGATTTCTTTCTTTGATCTTTCTTTCTTGATATATGGGGGTTTTAATATATTTTAGCATTATACGGATCAAATTGTACCTGATAAATTGTCCATCTATAAGAATATACTTAACATTTTGGGTCTTTAATAAAACTGTTGCATTGTCTTTATGTCCAAAATAACATAAGAAAGAAACAGAGACACTGGGAAGGCAAATCAGACTGACAGAAAGAAAATAAACAAGGAGTGTTATTTAACACAAGTTATGTTGTGAAAAGTATGTTTAGAAATCACATAACCCTATTTTTCATTTTTGTTCAGAAAGTTAAATGGTCATTAAGAACTGAAATCATTTCACATTGACCAGAACAATAAACAATGTTGACTGAAAAATACTAACCGAATTTTCTCTATCTCTTAGTTTGTAGCCACTGGTATTTTCGATGAATCTAAAATATTTATTGAGATTCAGTTGTGTTTCCTCCCAATTAGGGACACGGTGGTGGGATCCAGGGCCGAGCGTGAGATAAAGGAACTAGCACTGCAGTTGCTATCAGGCGTCGGGAGGGGCCACAGTCACCTGAGCTAGCCACTTGACTTATGCTACTGAATTTGGTTCTAATAGCAACTTTTTTTTAACATGTGGGAAAACGCAGGCTCAGGGAGCTTAACTAATTTGCTGAAGTATTTGAACCATGATTCAGATGTAGTACAAAGCCCATTTTATTTCTTCTCAATTAGAGAAGAAATGTTTTTTCCCCTTTACAGAAAGAATGCCTGATTTCCCTTATTATTCTGGATTAGTGGTTGTCTATAAAATGCTGAAAGGTCTCATAAAGGTAAACTTACATCTGGTGTGTGGTTCAAAGAGAATTTTCTTAAGTAGATGGTAAAATGTTCCTTAAAAGAGCTGAGTGTAGAAACAGAACTTGGATTGCTAATGACTTTCTTGTTCATATTTGAAGTTTTACTTTTTTTTATTACCACTGTAAAGATGTTTAGAAAAACAGAAAAAGAGCATAAAGAAAAAAAAATCACAACATGCCATCACCCAAAGACAACTATTTTATTAATACTAACATTTTCTACTAGTCTATTTTTTATGAATATGCATGCCCAGTGTTGTAGTCATACTAAATATAAAATCTTGTCATTTTCACTTGAAACTCTAGGATAAGGCTTTTTATCCCTTGCTAAAAAATACATAGAACTAATTTTTAGTAGATCCTTATTATTCCATTGTGTAATGTAGAAACAAGCCAGTGAAATATTCACTTTGTATATATACAGCAATTATTATGACTTGTGTTCAGAACTATTAAGGTAAATATAAAGTTCAATAAAATTAAAATTTTTCTTTCAATGAAAACTCTTCTAATAAAATAATGAACTGCTTTAGATTAAGACATTTGCCAAATGGGATAAATTCATAGTCAGCCTTGTAGGTCAAGCTGTGTATCTTTTAGATACACAGACTTTTAGAGAAAATTTTAATCCAGTTCTTTAAACTTAAGTGGAGTGCTCGCTTTGGCAGCACATATACTAAACTTAAGTGGAATCTAGGAAAAGGCATTCCTCATTTTTCCTGCATCTGAAGGTATATTTGGTAGGAAGCCTTTTTATTCTTTTGCATTTTGGTTTGATAAAACAAAGAATTCAGCAATTATAGAAAATAACAAACATATCTTTTTTCTTGACGTTTAGTCAGTAAATATTTTATCCCAGAAAACCTGAAACATTAAGACCCACTTCATATATAGTTCAACCTGTAGTCTGACATTTTTCTACCTGGCTACTAAGTCAAGAGTATATGTTCCAGAATTAGAGAGTCTGAGGTCAAATTCTGATTCTCTACTTAAGCTCTGTGTGAATATGAGCAAATGACTCAATGTCTGACTTCATTTTTCTCACCTCTAATGTGGGCATAATAAACATTACCTACTCCAGAGCACTCCTGTGAGGGTTAAATGAATCAGTCCATGTAAAGCATTAAGAATGGTGCTGGCACACTGCAAGTTCTCAATAAATATCAGCTATTCTTTTTGTTATTTTTATGCCTTTATCTTTCATTTGGTAACAAAGATTTTGTTAACCAGAGCTTTGGTTAACTTGCCATTTTCAGATTAGAGTCTGATCTGTTCTGTAATGCCTTTAGGGGCACAGAACCTAGATTCCTCAGGAGGGCTACCTGTTTTTTTAGTTCATTACCTAGGTCAGGAATTTCTAGATGTTTATTTCTGAGGTTACTCTTTGGTTCAGTTACTAATCTGATTATAGATAATATAATTTGGGATGTTCAAATTCACTGAAGGTTGTGTTATGGAGCTCATTCTGTAGCTACATATAGCATAATTGTGCCTGCCCCAATCTCTACTTGGAGGGAAAGAGGAAAGTATGAACTAAGGACAGTGATTTTGCTAGTCTGAAACAAAGGGCTTTTGTAGGGAAGGTGAGATACGAGTTGGCAAATGTAGGTTGACATTAGATTGTAGAGGGCCTTAAGTGCATGGGTAAAGCTTTGGATTCTGTTCTTTGGGTTATAAAGAATGGTAGGATGGAAGAAGGTCTTTTTTTCCAGAGAATCCAGAGTAGGAGTCACCTGCCTGTTTTTTACCACATGTCCCCCAATTCTGTGTTTTTTTTTTTTTTAAGATTTTATCCATTTATTGAGAGAGAGACAGAAAGAGAGTGAGCATACATGCACGTGAGCACAAGCAGAGAGAGGGGAATAGGCAGGGAGAGAGAGAGAGAGAGAGAGAGAGAATCTCAAGCAGACTCCGCCTTAAGCTTGAAGCCCAATGCGGAACTCAATCTCACGATCCTGAGATCATGACATGAGCTGAAATCAAGAGTTGGATGCTTAATTGACTGAGCCACTCAGGTGCCCCTAATTCTTGTATTCTGAGATTCATTTCTTTCTCAGAGAATGTTAAGAAGGCATTGTTTTTACATCTCAACTACTGACCAGGTAGCCTAGTCTTTGAGGAACATATTTTGGGTCAGGTAGGTTTTCCACAGTCCTTAAGTCACTAGCAGATAACTGCCTCTTCTTTTCTTATAGTGTTGGCCCTGGGACCCAGAGATTTTTTTTTTCTAAGATTTTATTTATTTATTTGGCAGAGAGACACAACGAGAGAGGGAACACAAGCAGGGAGAGTGGGAGAAGGAGAAGCAGGCTTCCCAAGGAGCAGGGAGCTGGATGCGGGGCTCCCAGGACCTTGGGATCATGACCTGAGGTGAAGGTAGATGCTTAATGACTGAGCCACCCAGGCGCCCCTAGTGACATTTCTATTCTTTGGAGGCAAAAAAAAAATTAAGATTTGACTGCTTTAAAAGCATGATTTGAAGATTATCATTCTTTGATCTTCTAGCTATAATAAATTTTACTCATATGAGTCGTTATTTGCTAGGCTGTACTACATACACATGCAAAACAGATGCTATGTATTTTCCAAGTAATCAGAATCCTTTTGAGTTGTGCCCAGCAGCAAGTAGTGCCTTAGTCTAAAAGGTTAATTTTTTTATCAGCTAAAGAAGTTCTCAAGCATCTTCCAGAACATAATTGTCTATGTAACAAAGTTGCTGGATAATTAGGGGAAACATTTCCATTAATAATATAGTGCAGTAACTATAAGGCAATTGCAGTGAGGTTAAAGGGTAAGAACAAAATGCCAGAAGGAAGTTGTTAATCGAAAGGCTATCTAATGTTTATTGTGTTTTGTAACAAATTCTGTGGAGATTTTATGTACCGCCCCAGACAGAAATTAATTATATCCAGCACTGGATTTCTGTAATTTATTCATGCCCTCATTCTTGCACTTCCATATCATGTTGTAATTAGTCAGTTTATACCTGTCTTCCCTACTAGACTGCTGATACTTGACCCTGGGAATGGGGCACTCATCTTCTGGTGCCCTGCACCTGACATAAGCATGCCACATAGTATATGTTCAATAAATATTAGATTTTTGTTGAGTGAGACTCTGTTTATAAAAGTCAGTGTAAAGCAATAGATGATTGCCACAATCAGTGACAGCTTAAAAGAAAACCAGGTTCGTCACAGAGTCAGGCTTAGTAACAGTATTCCAGGGGGACATGTCCGTAATGACAGTGGCTGAACCTGACGCTTGACCTGTTGTCTGTGACCAAGAAAGAGACCTACCAGATAATGTCCACAAGTTGTATTTTGTAGTGTTTTGGCAGAAAGTGGGTATAAATGACAAAGAAGATTGATGGATACCGTTTGGATTGATCACGGACATAGACCTAGGAGTGAATCTTAGGTGGATCAGGGCTGTTTTCTTTGCCAGGTGGCAAGAGGCAGCAGTGGGAACAGAAAGCAGCTTTAGCCTTGCCCCATGTCAGGCGTTATGTAGTCCCAGAACTCCTGGGTGGAAGTGTGGGCTTTGCTCTGACTGGGCTGGGATTAGTCTGGGGAGCCCAGGTGAAAGCTCGCTCTCAGGAGAGCCTGCCTCAGCTCACTTCTGTCCTTCTGATCCAGGTCATCGGTAGGTCACGTCCCACTCCATGGTGAAAATACATGTCTGTCCTTAGCTGTGCCCTAGTGTAGGCTTAGAAAACCTGTGCCAGGCAGTGATCAGCAAAAAAGGAAACTGTTAGAGTGTACTTTAATGGACCAAAAATGAAATTCACCCAATTTTTACCATTTGATTCTATCTCCACCACCAGCACTAGTACCACCACCATAGCCTTCTAACTGGTCTACCAGGCATATAGTTGAGTCTGTATCCAAAACATACGAGCCGGAAAATCTCAGGATGCAAATCTGATTGTTACCACCAACATCCCTTGCCTTCCAATGCTTAAATTCCCATAAAGTTTCCTATTCTTCTAGGATAAAATCTCTATTCCTCACTCTGGTCTCCAAGCACTGCATGATGTGAGGCCTTGCCAGCCTCTGCTCCTATTATGCTCACCCTTTCTCCAGTCTCCAGTCACTTCCTCTAATGCAACATGCTCCCTCACCACAAGGCCTTTGCATATATGGCTCCTTCCCCCCCCCCCCCATTACTTACTTAACTTCTCATTCTTCAGCTCTTAGTTCAAATGCCTCTTCCCCAAGGACTCACCTGTTTAATTATGTTTTCATAAAACTGTTCCCTTTTTTCAATGCATATATCTCAGTTTATAAGTATACATTTATCTTTGTGGTTATTAGATTAATGTTTATCTCCCTATCAGACTCTAAATTTCATGAGTGCAGGGATTATATTGTTTTTGTGTCCTCAGTGACTAGCACAGTGATAGATTTATATAGTAGTTGCTCAATAAATACCTCATTACTAAATAAAAAATGGCAATTATCATCATAACTAACACTTGCTGACTTCTAGACACTCTTCTGGAAGTAATTTATACTTACTCAATCCTCACAATGCCATATTCACCATTATTTTTTTTTTAAGATTTTATTTATTTATTTGTTAGAGAGCATAGGCAGACAGAGTGGCAGGCAGAGGCAGAGGCAGAGGGAGAAGCAGGCTCCCTGCCGAGCAAGGAGCTCGATGTGGGACTTGATCCCAGGACGCTGGAATCATGACCTGAGCCGAAGGCAGCTGCTTAACCAACTGAGCCACCCAGGCGTCCCCATATTCACCATTATTATGCCCATTTTACAGATGAGGAAACTGAGGCACAGATAAAGAACTCAAGGTTGCACAGTAATTGGCAGCATGAGTATTTGTGTCCACACAATTTGTGCCAATTACTGTGCAATCTTGAGTTCTTTCTTTGTGCTTCATTTCCTCATTCTGTCACTATCTGCTGTCCTGCCTTTTAGAGTGAGGAGCTTTATCATTTAATCCAGACACCAAACTATGAACTAAATATTACCATGTCCATTGCACGGATAGGTAAGCTGAAGTTAAGTGAGTTAAAGTAAATTACCCAAGGTCATGAGCTTGTTAAGTGGCAAAGCCAAAATATGAATACAGGTCCCCTAAAAATCATGCAGTTTCCTTTGTAGCAGTCCTTCTCTGGGTGTTATTACATATTGAGTGAGAAAATCTGGTCTAGAGAAAATAGCTAGAAAATCACTAATTATAATAATACCAAATATGACTCATGATTTAATGCGTACTTGCTGTGCATGAGGTGCTGAGTGAGTTCTTTCTGGGGGATTGCTGCACTGAATCCTGACCAAGCCCCTGTGAAGGAGAAGCACCCCAGTACTTTCAGGGGCTTGGTAAAATTGGACTGCATGAGCCAGGGAGCAAATATTCCCCCAAAGAATAAGAAGATAAAAAGCTAGAATGGCTTGCAGTTTGTGTGGCTGGATGCTGATGGCTGGATTCCTTTTTGAAGCTCACCTGAGGTTACAAAGAATGAAATACCAGTAAGGGATGTTTAAGCGGGAGTAAAAGCTTATGATTTATATGTTGTCCTCTTTGCATTTAAACAGTGCAGACACTGATCAGGACAGAAACCACACAGGGAAACCCTGGTCTGCAATGTCATTTCACTCTAGTCTCTTCTGTAGTATGTGGTGTGGTTGCGAGATATGCTGAAATGGAAATTTCGGGCTGCTGTATTCTGAAATGTGTTTACACTGTGTTTTTGTAGTCTGTGCATGTACCTTCTGCTTGTTACTAAGTAAACTCCATATTCATAGTTGTTAGTTCAATCGAAGACTGACACACTGACATTGAAAAGATGAAGCAAGATTATATCTCAGAGTAAAACATGTAGCCTAGAAAATGAAAGCTCAGAAGTAAATACCGATATCTGAATAAAGAAGCAATTTTCAGAGTTTACTTTACATGGTTCTTAAGGAGCCTATCACATTTATATCTGTGTATGTTATTTCTCACGAAAAAACCAGTGAATGCTTGTTTAATACCTTCAATTAAGGGTGAGGTTTTGCTGAGGACTTGATTCTTCCAGAAAAGCCAATAATCATAAAAACAATATAAAACAAAGGTAATAAATTACTGCCTGTGTTGATTACAATACCTTTTTCCCCCCAAAGAAGGTTCTGGTTGTTGCAATCCTAGTATCAAAGAAGTGATTTGTGTGGAGCTGTCATTTACATTACTGGCCTCTAAATTGTGTGGGCTAACGATATATCAGGACATGAATGGAAATCTCTCTTTTTGTGAAATGCGCATTCATGTTTCATATATGATATGAAAGATGCCTATTGTCCCACAGGTTTTTTTTCTTCATTAACCTCTTCTCTTTGCTTCAGAATTGCCTGTAAAGAAATGAAATGGAACTGCATTTTCTCTCTTTCTTTTTTTTTTTCCTTTTACAGAATCAAAAGATTTTTTTTTTTTCTCCCAGACAAAAACATTTGCTGCTACCTGTATCTTTGGGCTTTACCTAGCTGATAAACAGCCCATGGATTGTACAAACATAACTGCATTTCCATTATCTCTCTCGACAAATTACAGCTGCCGGTGGAACTGCCATAGCAGAGAGCAGGCATTTGGTTTTAAACTGTCTTCTTTTGCTGAAATCCTTAAAACAAGGCCACGATTCTTCATATTTAGTTGAAATAGAAAATGCTCAGGCTCAATGCACACAAGGAAATTGCAACCTCTCTCTCTCCCTCCCCCTCTCCCATCTCCTTTCATTTATGGAGACCCTTTACTGCATTGCAGTCCTGCAAAGCTCTCAGGGAGCTGGAGCTCTGGATAGGGGGGTGGGACTGCATGCCAAGCACCGTGGCCTCTTTTATAGCCAAACCACAGAGCCTCACTCGAGGTCATCTTTTACATTGTATTTCCATTGTATAGACCTGCTTTCAATCTAGAGAAGACAGACACGTTGCTGAGATGTGTGCAGCATGACAGTTTTATAAGAAGAAAAGAAAAACCCAATGGTTATTCAGTTGCCTACCCATCTTATCCAATGCTGCAGTTTTGGAAGAAGTGGTAGAGAAAGAAAAGTTTTCACTTTAGTATGTGATGGTAGCTACAGGACATTCTTTTGGCCTGATTAATTTTGTTATTTTTCCCTGAAAAATATTAAAAGGGAAAGAACGTACTCACCATCCTATCTAAAATTTTTTTGTTATTCTGAAATAAATATCATATTTTGAAATGATTTTACTTGGTCTCTTTTGACAAAGTACATTTGTAAGGGATTCTTCTGTTTTGCTGGGGTCTCTATGACTGTGACATGGGATATTTTCCTCTTTGGGCCCCAGGAGAAAGATGCCTACTCTCACACTTACTGAAGGTTATTTAAGGAGGAATATCCTGGGCTTAGGGTGTTTCTTAGGAATGGCCTCTGCTGTACCTCTCATGCCCAGCAAGGCAGCAAACTCCTCTCATTGTGAGGTTAAGGTGTATGGTCCCTGCTGGGTTCACCCCAGTGAAGACTAGCTGCAGAGGGTTCATAGCCTGGGTGGTAGCACTTTCAGCCAGTGCCCTTACTCTCTGAGGCTTCGGTTTCTTGGTCAGAATAACCAGGACAGTAAAACCTGTGCTCTCCCTCCCTCACAGGGCTGTGAAAATTCAGTAGGATAATGCATGGGAAACTGGCCGCATATATGCTCTCTGTGTTAGAAGCTGTTTCTGGTTTCATCGTCATTGCTGTTTTTATTTAAACACATGGATGTTCCTCCCCTTACTTGCCCCATCTCCCTAAATGTATTTGAACCTTCTATCTAGTTTGGAGAACTTCTTTCTCAAATTCTTCTTCCTTCCCACAGTCTTCCTAGCCATTATCACACGGGTGACTCAAATACTCGGTTTGTTGTCTGCCTCTCCTACTCGGTGACAAGTCCAGGAGGAAGGTGCCGCATCCTTTGGTTCATCAGTGTTTGTAGCCCGGTGCTAGGCATACGTGCAGTCAGCAAGTACTCGCTGAAGAACCGTGAAGAGTGCTTCAAAAGTTCATGAGTCCACTGTTTGGACCTCTTTTGTTCTTCCACTTGCCTCCTCCGGTAGAGGCCGCCCTCCCCAGGGAAGGTGAAGATGTGGAGATATTTTGGGCAAGTTTGAGCTTTAGTCTGGAATAGTCTAATGATTTCATATCGTATTAAAATATCCCCGATTTCCATTATAGTTTGATTTTCTTGGCACCTATAATCCCCTTAGGAAAGCAGGCCAAATACCTTTACTAAATCATTTGATTAAAAAAAATGCTTCAAGGAATTAAATAATAAGTGTTTTTATACTTGTTCATTGAAACCAGACCTCTAGCTAAAGACATTTGTTTATTTCATTGCTGACCTCTCATTTGAAGCTAGTTCAAGTGAAGTCTAGATTGTTTTTAGAAGCTTACAATTAACCTGAAGTGAAAGTGAGGAGAAAATGATATGAACATTCATTTTATTTCAGTGCATACTCAGTACTTCTGGAGATCTGTGTAATGGACTATAGTCTATAAATGTAATACATTTATCATTTAATGGATTAAAAAAAATAAGTATCTTTACTAATATTAAATTACTTATGTTGAAATCTTAGTAAGGTATACAACTTTTATGAACTGTGGAATTACTGTAATGATTTGAAAGTTGTTCCTTTTTCTGTCTTTTCACTGATTCAGTGCACGATACTGCAGAAGGTTTGTGACTTCTGCACTGAGTATTTAAAACTAAGATAATATAAAGTACTTTTAGCTGCCTCTTTGGAGGATTGCAGGGTGAAAATGAAATATTTCCTGAAAAAGTTTTGGAAGAGCAAATATAAAGGCTAATATATACGTTTTGAATCTGTATAAATGTTTATGTACACATACATAAGTATGGAAATGTCATTTTAGAACTTTCAGCAGTCCTTTTTCTTTTGAATTATGAAATATTTATATAAAATAATATCTGTAACATTTCCAGTGTTACTGAAATAATAACAAACAAGCAGTTCTTAACATGGATAAATGTCAAATATTCTTTTGATTTTTTATTTTATTTTACAGATTTTATTTATTTATTTGAGAGAGAGAGAAAACACAAGCAGAGGGAGCGGCAGGCAGAGGGGGAGAGAGAGAAGCAGGCTCCCCGCTGAGCAAGGAGCTCAATGTGGGACTCGATCCCAGGACCCTGGGATCATGACCTCAGCTGAAGGCAGACGCTTAACCAGTGGAGCCACCCAGGTGTTCTTCAGATATTTTTTAAAATAAATGCTTCATTATGCTCCTTTGAGCCTGCTGACAATTGCTACTTTTATTTTATTTTAATTAATTAATTTTTTAGAGGGGTGGGGAGGGACAGAGAGAGAGGGAGATAGAGAATCCCGAGTAGGCATCACGCCCAGCATGGAGCCTGATGTGGGGCGTGATCCCACAACCCTGAAATCATGACCTGAGCTGAAATCAAGATCTGGTGCTTAACTGACTGAGACATCCAAGCACCCCTGCTACTTCATTGTAAATGTGAAACAGTCAAATGATGATGTTTTAATTTGGAGCACCCAGAAACAAGGTTTTATAGAGTAGCACTTTGCATTGGAGGGTGAGTGGCGGGTCAACCTATAACCGCCTGCCCTCCTGGGCCCCTCTAGGCACAGAATGAACGCCATTGTCAGTGTGGTCATTCAGTCTGGTGACCAGGCAGAATTATGAAGACCTGGAAAGTTTCTTTAAATCAGGTAAGGCAATAAATGTACCGAGAATGAGTGAACCCATGTTGTGGGGTGTGAGTTGCACTTTATTATTATTATTATATATATTACTTTATATTATCATACTATTGTTTTAAGTGCAGTTGTATTAAACAGAAATATCAAATGCTATGCCAAAGAACTCAGCTATTCATGTCTGGCCCCTCCTGATGAGGCATTGATGACCTGTAATTTTGTATCTCTGCTCACTCTGGAAACTATTTCTCTTCTGGTCTGGTTCCCATTTCTCCTGTTTGTTAGCTGTTCAGGCTTTCCATGTCCTCTTTTTTCCATGCTATTCTGCCTTGTCCCATTCATTTGTGCTGGAGCCAGAATCCTCCTGGCAAAAGGATGCTTTTTGTTACTTGCAGATTTGAGTAAAGTAAAGATTTGATCTCTGTTGCCTTCATCATTTATAGATTCCATGGGTTGCTTTTTCTGGTACACTGCAAGATATTTATTTGTGTCCACTGTTATTTCAATATAACTTTTTTATTTTCTCAGCTATGAATTTTTAAAAAGATTTTATTTATTTATTTGAGAGAGAGAGAAAGAGAGAGAGGAAGGTTGTAGAGCATGAGCAGGGGGAGGGGCAGAGGGAAAAGCAGACTCTCCCCTAAGCTAGGAGCCTGATGTGGGGCTTGATTCTAGGCCCCTGGGATCATGACTTGAGCTGAAGGCAGACACTTCACTGAAGGAGCCACTGAAGGCACCGCCGTCAGCTTTGCATTTTCTCCATTTCCATTTGAGTAATTTTCTTGTTTGGCTCTGTGGTAAAGTGAAGAGGAGGTTTATGGGTTCCTTTGGCTTTTTACCAGGAAGAATAATTTCAGTGCTGGGTTTGAGCTGACAGTGGGATTTTTCACTGGACAGATGTATAGACACCATCACACTTTGGTGTTGGTGGGATTTCACTGTTTATTAAAGGGTTAAATAATGTGCCTGCTGAACATAAAGACTTCAACATTCTCATGAGTCAAGGTAGATATTAGTTCTACATGGAATGTTTCCATGTAAATAATGAATATATACAGGTAAGCTCAATATGGTGCTTTGTTCTATGAATAAAATTTTTCATAATACCTGCTTTTAAAAATACCTGCTTTCAAAAAAAAAACCTGCTTTCATAATACCCGCTTTTCCTTATTAGGAGAATTTTAATCTAGAAATAACTGCTTCCCCTATTTTCTGTGGCTGAAAATAGATGTTGATTTATAGAGACTTTGAAAGGCTGTGGTCTGAGTGAGAATATAAATATATTGTGCTCATGTTGGTCATAACCCTGTTGCCTTAGTGTGGTCTCTAGATCTATAAAATAGTCTTAATATCAGAAGTCAATTGAGAACACATGTTGTCTGTTAATTGCATGTTTATGAATAGGTTCCATATAAAATGTTAGGAGTTTTTCTTCTCCAAATGTCTATCATACTAAAATTCCAAATAAGATTTTTCTTAAAAAAACTTTTATTTTTAAATAATCTAAAATTTACAGAGGACTTGAAAAGACAGTAAAGAGAGGTTCTGTGCATTGTTCACCCTGCTCCCCCTAATACTATCATCTTACATAACCATGGTACATTTATCAAAGTAAGAAATTCACATTGCTATAATACTATTAAACTACAGACTTTATTTGGATTTCACAAGTTTTTTTTTTCCTGTGAAGATAGACTTTTAAATAATTTTATTTATAGAGTGCAGAATTACTTTACTAAAAAAGCTTAATTAAATTATACCTTGAAGGGATTGGGAAGTCTAATGTAGATATAGTTTTGGGAACTTCTCAGGAAAGTTAATGAAGGATGTTAAATAATTTTATAAGATGAAAACATGAAAACATTTGGCATTTTAATTTTGATGCACAGAATTGATTATTCTGACCAATATGCTTATTATTCTATATAATGAATATAGTATTTTTTATATGAATGCTTCTTTCAAATGAATTTAGTTTTGCTTTTCTTAAAGGTCAGGAGTGTGAATATAAGGAAATTTCTACAACAATCTCTTTTTTCGTCCTATGGTCTTTAAAGTTAGTGACTCTCTCACAGGTTTTCTCCTGTAAACATGATGAATTTTATATGTTATGGAACATACTGCCAGTTTAGATGAAAGCTAGCATGATTTTTATTTTAAAAGAATGCATAAAAAAGCACCACAAACAATCTGGTGAATAAAGAGTTAAATACAATGGTATGTAGGGAAATAATATAAGTAATTTTGTTTTCTTTGTAGAAAGATGTTACATTAACCCTTCTTTTTTTTTTTTCATTTCATCTAATAGCTTAGCAAATTAATACATTTTATTTTATTTTTTTATTTTTTAAATTAATACATTAAAAAAACATTTTCTTTGTTCCACTTTGCTCTTTTGTGTTCCTTGTGCTTGGTGTAAGTATGATACCTTTAATCTCTGGCTTTTCAAACGTTTGTTTTCATAAATACCTGAGAACTAGTGTAAATGTACATAAATACCTGAGAACTAGTGTAAATGTAAGGGAAATAGATTTTTTTAAAAAGAGATTTTATTGGGGCACCTGGGTGGCTCAGTGGGTTAAAAAGCCTCTGCCTCTGGCTCAGGTCATGATCCCAGGGTCCTGGGATCAAGCCCCGCATCGGGCTCTCTACTTGGCAGGGAGCCTGCCTCCTCCCCCCCCCCCCCCCCCTGCCCCTCTGCCTACTTTTGATCTCTCTCTGTCAAATAAATAAACAAAATCTTTAAAAGAAAAAAAGATTTTATTTATTTGATTTGAAAGAGAGTGCATTCGGGGGGAGGGGCAGAGGGAGAGGGAAAAAAAATCTCAAACACACTCTGTGCTGGGAACCTGACCCAGGATCCTGTCTCGGGACCCTGAGATCATGACTTGAGTGGAAATCGAGTCAGATGCTTAAACAACAGCTACCCAGCACCCCATGTACAGGACATAGATTAAAAAATGTATGCTTGGGTAGTGGTGGGGGTGGTGGTGTCATAGACTGTTCCTGACTTTGCTTCCCTCACAAGAAAAACAACTAACAAGTATTAAAGAACAAGATACCACTGAGAGCATCCTAGAATATATAGGTCAAGTTGAAGCATCTCTTGTACCACAGAGATCAAGAGACCTTGCATCAGAAGAGTGAGAGAAGTGGCTACAACTGACTGGAGTGCTCCTCCCCCAGCCCAGTGCAGCACCACACCAACAGATCTCTGCTGAGCCTCCAGTCCTTCCATGGGAAAAGAGAACATTGTGGGGACAACTAGGTCTTCTCCAGAATTGTGGGTTTTTTGTGGGATCCCTACTCGGATCTCATAGGTGTGAGATTGCAAGGGATCTGTGGTGCTCAACATGGTGTGAGATTGCAAGGGATCTGTGGTGCTCAACATGGGAATATGACTCTGATGGGAAAATGGGGAGGGGTTTGCAGCAAACAGGACATAGATCTGGGCAGGGTGAGTTCATATCTATGGTGCTCAAGGAGTAATCTCAACCAGAGGTTTTGCTCTCTGATTAGGGAACCAAATTGGGTTGCCCTCTGACTAGGGAACTCAGCAGGATGCAGATATGTTTGATACAGGTCCTCAAATGAGTTTTTAGGTCCCTAGAGCCCTGCTGACTCACACACAGGTGATGAACTAAATCATAGCCCCATCTGCTGTGGAGTGTCTTCCAACTCTATCTGACCAGAATGGCTGGAGAAAACTCCTGAAAGATGGATGGTCCAGCAGCACTTGAGCCAAGAGGTGGGTGGGTAGAGCCAATAATCTGCAGAGAAAAGCCAGTGATGGTCAGGAACCTTGGGGTGCAGGTCAGCACAAGTTAAGTCAACAAAGAGCTTTACCAGCATTAGAGCTGCTTCTCCCACTGTGCCCAGGTAGGGAATTTAATTTGTAGTCCTCTCCATTGCTGAATATAGCTTTTAGGCTGTCTCACCCGGGAAACTAACCAGAACACATGGGAAACTATGTAGCTCATCCAATAGTCTTATGCACAGCAGCACTTGAATAGAGAGCACAGCCATGCCTTACCCTGTCTGAAGAGCAAGACTGTTGGCCTCCCCTGACTAGCAAATTCAGTGTACACTCTGGCCTGATTCAGGTTCACAAACAATGAGTTGTATAGGCCCTGGGTCCCATTCTGCTGCCTTACCAGAGCAGGGAAGCTAATTCATAATACCGTCTACTACTGAATCTAATACCCAGTCCTAACTATCTAGTGAGCGTGACCAGAAAATCCAGGCAACTGTGGAGACCATCCTGCAGCCTCTCAGGTAGGGAACCAAGCCAGCAGTCTTATCCAGTTGTTATCAGCCAGTGGTACAACCCCCATCCTTGTTCTCAGAGCTCGAATAGTTGCCTTGCCCTTAAATAGACCATGGTAGCAGGCTCCGCTTGCCCAAAGATATAACCCAGAAACCCAAACTGAGCTGAGTGGTGAACTGCCACTGCCAGAGCAAACCGGTAAAGTCTGGAAGAGGAGCCTCATTACTCAAATGTGCAGATACCAACAAAAGGAATCAAGGATCATGAAAAATGAGGTAAATGACACAGTAAAGGTCCAATAACTAACTCTAAACAAATGGAGATCTATGAACTGTCAAAGAATTCAGAATAATCCTCATAAAGAAGTTTAGTGAACTATAAGAAAACACAGACAACTGAATGAAATTAGGAAAACAATGCATGAACAAAATGAGAAATTTCACAAGGAAGTGGTAACCATAAAAAACTCAGATAGCCTGTGGTTGAAAAATACAGTAACTGAACTGAAGAATTTAGTGGAGTTTCAAAAGTAGACTAGATCATATAGAAGAAAGAATCAGTTAGCTGGAGAATAGAACATTTAGAATTACCCAGTCAGAGGAGCAAAAGAGAAAAAAAGAATGAAAAAGAGTGAAGAAAGCTTATGGAAATTATGGAGTACAATGAAAAGAAATGGTAGTCACATTATAGGAATTCCAGAAAGAGAAGAGAAAGATAAAGGGACAGAAAGTATATTTCAAGCAACATTGGCTGAAAATATTCTAAACCTAAGAAGAGGAATGAACATCCTGATCCATGTGGTCTAAAAGACCTCAGATAGGTTGAACCCAGATAAAGCTACTCTGAGACACATTATAATTAAATTGCCAAAGACAAAGAAAGAATTTTAAGAGCAGCAAGAGAAAATAGAGAAGTTACATAGAAGGGAGCCCCTGTAAGATTATAGACAGATTTCTCAACAGAAACTTTTCAGGCCAGGGGAAAATGAGATGATGTATCCAAAATATTGAAGGAAACTGTCAATAATTCTGTACCTGGTGAAGTCTTCCTTCAGTAGAGAAGAAGGGATAAAGATTTTTTTGCACAAACAAAAGCTGAGAGAGTTCATTACTGCCAGACCTGCCTTATAAGAGATGCTGAAGGGAGTTCCACTCACTAAAGTTAGTGGAAGTAAAAGAATGTTAGTTAATATAAGAACATACAAAGATAGTGTAAGTCTCATTGGTAATGGCAAATATTTAGTCATAATTAGATTCTGTAATATGGTAATAGTGATGTATAATTCATTTACAATGCTAGATTTAAAGTTTAAAAAAATGAATGTATTAAAAATAACTACAATAACCTGTTATTAGTTACACACTATAAAAATGTAAATTTTAACAACAATAATCTAAAATGTGAGGAAGAAAAAACTATATGGTTTATGAATGCTATTGAAGTTAAGTTGCTATTAGTTTAAAATAGGGTGTTATAAGTTTAAGATATTTTATGTAGGCTTTATGGTAACCACAAGGAGAAATTTTATAGTAATTACAGAAAAGAACATGATAATGAAGTCAAACAAACTGATATTAAAAGACATCAAAACACACAAAAAAGACAATAGGATAAGAAGGATAAGAAACAAGGATCTATAAAACAACTAGAAAACAAATAACAAATGACAATAGTAAGTCCTTACCTATCAATAATTACTTTAAGTGTACTGGAAAAGACAGGATGGCTGGATGGATAAAAAAACCCCCGAGATCCAGATATGCTGGCTACAAGGGGCTCTCTTTAGCATAAAGACACACAATGACTGAGAGTGAAGAGATGGAAAAAGATATTTCAAGCAAATGGTCACCAAAACAAGCGGGTAGCTCTCCTCATATCAGACAAAATAGAGTTTAAACTAAAAATCATAAAAAGAGACAAAGAAGGTAATTATATAATGATAAAGGGGTCAATACTTCAAGAAGATATGACAGTTGTAAATATTTGTGTACCCAACATTAGAGCACCTAAACATAGACCAAAATATAGCAGAGCTGAAAGGAGAAATAGATAGTAATACAGTGCGGGAACTTTATTACCGCACTCTTAACAATAGGTAGATCATCCAGACAGAGAATCAGTGGATTTGAACAGTGCTATAGGCCAAATGGATCTTACATACATCTATAGAACATTCTATTCAACAACAACAGAATACACTTTTTTCCTCAAGTGCAAATGGAGTGTTTTCTAGGAAAGACCATATGTTGGGATACAAATCTTAGCAAATTCAAGAAGACTTAATTCGTACTGAATATATCCTCTGACCACAATGGCATGAAACTAGAAATTAATAACAAGAGGAAGACTGGAAAATTCGTGAACACATGGAAATTAGACAACATTTTCCTCAAAGGCCAGTAGCCACAAAAGAAATTAAAGGGGAAATTAAAAATTTCTTGAGGCAAACAAAAATGGAAACACAGCATACCAGAACTTGTAGGTTGCAGGAAAAGCAGTTCTAAGAGTGAAGTTTATATCAGTAAATGCCTATGTTAAGAAGCAAGAAAGATTCCAATTACACAACCTAACTTCACACCTTAAAGAACTACAAAAAGAAGAACAAACTGAGTCCAGAGTCAGCAGAAGAAAGGAAATAATGAAAATTAGAAACAGAAAAACAGTAGAAAAGATTAACCAAAATAAGGGTTGCTTTTTTGAAATGATAAAATTAACAAAACCTTAGCTAGACTAACCAAGGAAAAAGACAGGATCGAGTCAACAAGATTATAAATGGAAAAGGAGGCATAACAACTGATAGAAGAATGTGATGTTACAACTTACAAGAAATGGGGAAATTCTTAGAGATATACAACTTAGACCATGACCAAATCAGGAAGAAATAAAAAATCTGAATAGATCAATTACCACTAAGTAGATTGAGTCAGTAATCAAAAGTCTCCCAGTGAAGAAAATCTCAAAACCAGATGGCTTCATTGGTGAATTTTACCAAACATTCACAGAAAAGTTAACACCAATCCTTTTCACACTTTTTCAAAATAATGAAGAGGAGGGACCATTCCCAAACTCATTTTACAAATTCAGCATTATCCTGATGCCAAATCCAGAAAAAGGCACTACTAGAAAAGAACATTATAGATCAATATCCCATATGAATATATATGCCAAAATTTTCAATAAAATATAAACTGAATGCTGCAGCACATTAAAAGAATGATACAGCATGATCAAGTGTGATTTATGCCTGGGAAGCAAGGATAGTTGAACATAAATAAATCAGTCAATGTGATAGATCACATTAATAGAATGAAAGAAAAGAATCATTTGATCATCTCAATAGATGTAGAGAAAGATATAGAAACATTATATTATGATGTAATTCAACATATATTCATGATAACAACTCAACATATTAGGCATAGAAAAAACATACCTCAACATAATAAAGGACATATATGGAAAGCCCATGGCCAACATATACTCAATGGTGAATGGTGAGATGTTGAAGATTTTGTCTAAGATCAGGAATAAAATAAGGGTGCTCACTTTCATCATTCCTATTCAAAATAGTACTAGAAGTCCCAGCTAGAGCAATCAGACAAGAAAAAGAACTAAAAGATGTTATAATGAGTTGAAAATAAGGAAGTAAAATTGGCCCTATTTGCAAATTATATGATTTTATATATAGGAAATCCTAAAGGCTCAACCAAAAAACTCTTAGATCTAATCAATGAATGCAACAAAGTTTCAGGATACAAAGTTGACATACAAAAATCAGTGACATTTTTATACATCAACAGTGAAATTCCTGAAAAGGAAATAAATCAATCCTTTATAATAACATCAAAAACAATAAAATACTTAGGAACGAATTTAACCAAGGAGGTGAAAGATCTCCACTCTGAAAACTGTAAGACACTGATGGAAAAAAAAAATAAAAGAAGACAGAAATAAAAAGTTATCCTGTGTTCATGGATTAGCAGAAATAATATTAGAAAAATGCCAGTACTATCAAAAGCCATCTATAAACTTAATGCAATCTTTATTCAGATTCCAATGTCATTTTTTTACACAAGTAGAAAAAACAATCCTAAAATTCATATAGAGTCACGAAAGACTTTGAATAGCCAAAGCTGTAGGCATCGCACTTCCTGATTTTAGCTTTACTATAAAGCTATAGTATCAAAACAGTATAGTACTGGCATAAAAACAGACAAATGGACCAGTGGAGCAGAATTGAGAGCGAGAAATAAACCCAACCATATGCAGTCAACTAATATTGACAAGGGATCCAAGAATACTCAATGATAGTGTTTAGGAGAAAAGATGGTTTCAATAAAAAGAGCTTGAATAATTGGACGTTTACAAGTAAAAGAACAAAGTTGAATCAATATTTTACCCCACCCACAAAAATTAACTCAAAGTGGATTAAATACTTAAATGTAAGACTTCAAACCATGAATGTTCTAGAAGAAAACATATGAATAAGACTCCTTGACATGGGTCTTGGTAACGAATTTTTGGATGTGATGCCTGAAGTATAAGCAACAAAATAAAAAAAAACAAATGAGCCTGCCTATATCAAATTAAAAAGCTTTTGCATAGCAAAGGAAGCCATCACCAAAGTGAAAAGACAGTCTACAGAATGGGAAAAAATATGTGCAAACCATCTATCTGATAAGGGGTTAATATCCAAAATATATAAAGAGCTCATATAACTCAGTAACAAAAAATCTAAATAATCCAATAAAAACATGGGCAAAGGACCTGGATAGACATTTATCCCAAACTATGTGAAAGGCCAATAGGTACATGAAAAGATGCTCAACATCACTAGTCATTAGGGAAATGGAAATTAAAACCATAATGAGATATCCCTTCATGCCTGTTAGAATGGCTGTCATTATAAAGATAAGAGATAACAAGTGGTGCTGTGGATGTAGAGAAAAGGGAATCCTGCGTACTATTAGTGGGATTGTAAATTGTTATAGCCATTATGGAATACAATATGGAGGATCCTTAAAATAGTAAAAATAGAACTACTATATGATCTAACAGTTCTACTTCTGGCAGTATATCCAAAGGAAATGAAGACATTAGCTAGAAAATATATCTGCACCCCCATGTTCATAGCAGAATTATTTACAATAGACTAGACACGAAAATAATCTAGGTGTCCATTGATGGATGAATGGGTAAAGAAGTTGTGAGATATATAGATAGATACACACACACACACACACAAACACACACACACACACACACACACACATACACTGGAATATCATTCAGTCATTAAAAACAAACAAAGAAATCTTACCATTTGTGACCTTGAAGGTGTTATGCTAGGTGAAATGAGTCTGACAAAGTAAAAAACTATATGATCTCACTTATATGTGGAATCTAAAACAAAGAAAGAAGGAAGGAAGAAGGGAAAGAAAGGAAAAAAAGGAAGGGAGGGAAGAAAGGAGGGAGGGAATAAGGGAGGGAGGGAGGGAAAGAAGGAAAGAAGAAAAAGAAACACAACCGAACTCATAGAAAAAGAGATCAGATTTGGGCAGAGTGTGAAGGGAAGGGAGAGTTGGAGGAAGATAGTCAAAAGGTATAAACTTCCACCTTTAAGACATATAAGTAGTAGGCATGTAGTGTACGGCATGATGACTATAATTAGTGTTATATAGAGAGAAGTTCTTAAGAGAGTAAATCCTATGAGTTCTTATCATAAGGATAATTTTTTTCCTTTTCTTCTTTCTTTTCTTTTTATCGTATCTAAATGAGAAGAAATTAGCAGAACCTGCCGAGGTAATTATTTAACAATATGTATAAATCAAGCTGTCATGCTGCATGCCTTAAACTTACACAGTGATATATGTCAGTTATTACTCAATACAACTAGGGAGAAAAAGATACATTAAAAAAAGTGAAGGCTTGAAATTTTATTGAATCTGGCAAAGAAAACCTTAAAATCGAAATTAGATTTCTTTGTCTATGACCTATATCAGGAGTGGTTTACAGGAAAAGCACGTTTTTCCACTGCTTCCCATAAAGCAGATTTTAAATGGCAATGGGGAGGATCAGTGTTATGGCCAAATTCTATTTTAGGTATTCCTATTTGGCATTTAGTGGTGCCACAGCAGAGAGTTTGGCCTTAAATCTGTGGCTATTCCCAGAATGGAAGCCTATTTAAAAGAACTGCTGCTGATGAAATGTTGACAAATGTATTGATTTTTATGTAGGCCAATGCTGTGGAAAGATTAAAATAAAGAGGTGGGAATAGGGAAATTTTCTTAGCCTTTCTTCCTTTGGATTGTCCTGGTTAGACTGGTTCCCCTCAGGGTGAGGTCATGGGGCAAGGGAATAATGCTTTCCAAGGTCTATTAAGTGTATTTTTTGTCTTTGTATTTGGAAGTTCTCTCCAGTCCAGAACTGCCTCTTTGAATTTGGAAAATCTAGTATCACTGTAGTTGCTGTGCTCAAGAAGACCTACTGTGTAGTGCCTTATAGCTAATAGCCAGTGGCAGTACTCTAAGGGGCTGTCTGTTTTGATCAGTATTATATTTATTTTGGGATGACAGCCTTACAGTGTTCCGGAGAAATTCCTTAGCTTTTCAAAGGTAAGTAAGGAGAGCATTATTCATTTAGATATAATAAAAGCTCCTCTTTGGTTCAGCTAAATAAATGAGTTTATATTAGAGAAATGATAACATTTACTCCAAAAGTAATTCAATTTGAATTACAAACTCTTAATGATCTTAATTAATTTAATTTTCTTTACTGGTATTAGTTGGGAGTTTATCACATTTTATTTGGTTCTGTGACTGGTGAAGTCAAGCTGAGAACTTCAGGGGGCTACCAGAGAAGAGAGGGTCAAGTAGAGACTGGCTCTGACACTTCCAGTTGGTGGGGGCCTAAGGATGTGCTTCTCTTCTTCAGGTGGAGAGGGTATGGTATCCCGTGGTTACCTGAGCTCAAGGATGCTCCAGACTAACCCCAGGAAAGAAAATCATCAAGTTCTGACTGGTTGAGCAAACTATTAAAATTATAGGTAGCAGACACTTTGCTAAGGTTTGTTACTATCCCATGTCATATTTTTATGGATTTATATTCAGAATGAAAAGGAATTTAATGGCTGTTATTATTGTCCTTTAACTTGCCACCTTTGTAGGTAGCCTCATTGCATGCCCAACTTTCAGCTTCTCTTTTTCTCAAGAAGGCATCAGGAGATAGAATTTTACTACATAAGCAGTGTTGGGTAAAATACAAGATCTTCAAAGGGAGGCGGGACACAATTTTAAAGTGCTTTCTTGGTGTATAGGTTAGTTATCTATTGCTTTGTAACATATAACTCCCAACACTTAGCAGCCTAAAACAACAAACATTTATTATGTCAAAGTTTCTGTGGGTCAAAATCCAGACATGGCTTGGCTAGAAACCTCTGCCTCAGTTTCTCTCACAAGGCTGCAATTAAAGTGCCAGCTGGAAATGCAATATTTTATGCTCATTTGGGAGACGATCTGCTTTCTAAGTCACTTATGTGCTTGTTGGCAGGATTCAGTCCTTCCTCAGCCTCTCTTGCCCCATGGGCTCCTCCGTAGCAGCTCACAGCATGGCATCTCACTTGTCTCAGAGTGAGTGAGTGAGTGAGAAGGAAGCCATGGTCTCTTTGCAACTTCATCTCAGAAGTGACATCTCATCACTTTTCCTGAATTCTGTTTATAGAAGTGAATGTCAAGGTCCAACCCACACTCAGGAGGGAGGACTATATATGGCATGAATACCAGGAGGCAGGGGGTATAGAACATTAAGAGCCTCCCCCCGAGCATCCTACAGCTTTTCCTCTTTCAAAAGAAGATTGAACCACTATTTGTTTATATAAGTTATGTCTGTAGAAGTCACTGATTAGGTGAAAAAACTGCCGTCTCTGTAGTAAGGTTATTATTGGGGAAAATGTGGCTAAATCTGGTAGAGTATGCTCTAATAATTGTGTTTCAAATCCTATCCCTTCAGTTTCCAGTCACTTTCAGCAAGTGTTTTCCCTTGTTTCCTTTACCAAGGTCAAGGACCTGCTCATTAGTCCAAATCCTGTGTTCCTAACCCATTGTATCCTTCCTTTCTATGAAACAGAATTTATAGTCTGTTCTTTTTCGTTTTCTACATAATTCTACAAGGTGATTGGAATAAAAATCTGAGAAATCAATTCAGAATGAGATTTGAGTAAATGATTATCCTTTTAATGCCTTAAATTGTCTAGGGCATAATTATAATTCCCTATGGACTCCTCATTAAGTCCTTAAATGTCACCTTCTCAGAATTGTCTTTCTTGATCATTTTCCTTAAGTAGTCTCTGCACCCCTTGCTGGTTTTCCTCCATATCATCCAGTTAATTATTTTTCTGACACTTTCCATTACCTG
>ML100046.1:0-11902 GCA_003697995.1 Taxidea taxus jeffersonii
GGGAGGGGCAAATTGCTTCCCCCTTACTTCAAGCCAGTTGAAGGAGACTTAAAAAAAAAAAAAGCATCTGTGATCTTGGCCTGTGTTCTAAGAACTTGAAATTACCTAAGGACTTGACTTGTTGCCTAAAAACATACCAAAAGCAAGAGGTTATGGTTTCATCAGTTAAATGCAGCAAAAGTAACAGGTCTGGAAATAAATTACACTATCCCAATGACAGAAATGGATGGTATGCCCTATGAGCCAAGTGGTCCATCAGAAGAGCAGAACTAGCTTGTTTAGAAGGAATTCTACCCATAAGGCTGCCTATAGGACCATGTGTGTACACATAGTCTGTGTATAAAGGACTGTGTACAGAGGACCACATAAAGACAGGGGCTGAAGGGAAGAACTACAGTCCGAGGTTTCAGGATCCGACAAATCTCCCCACACAACAAAGAACTACCAACTGAGTTTCAGGCATACAGAAGTCTCCAATGCAAGGCTCCAACTACACCCGTCAACTAAAGGATTTTGTGTACCATAATGAGGTACTCACTTCCCTTTCCCTAAGAGAGCCTGACTCTGAAGGAATTACACATAGCAGCTAGCAACAGGGAAGATAAGAATCATGGAAGAACGAAGAAACTATCACTTTCCAACACATACATTCTCTCTCTCTCTCCTCTCTCTCCCCTTCCACCTCTCTCTTTCTCTCCCCTGGTTCCCAAAAAGGCAGGCCTAAGCTGGGGAAAGGGAAAAGTCATAAACTGCACAAGAGTCTGAAGTTATGATTTTAGATTGGGCTGGACTTTTTAATACTTTAAGTGAAACAACCAGGACTTGTCTGGGATTTCATCCATGAAAAATGAAAATGAGTCAAGGATACAGATTGCAGAGGTAGGGTGGGAGAGAATAAAGTTTCTTCATCTACTCCACTGAGTCCAACTCATACAACACATCTGTTATATGTGTAAGGATAAAAAAAAGTATTTAAAGATAAAGAGGTTATTCCCTTTGGGGATAAAATAAAGGCATAAAGTCACTTTCTGGAGTCAGTCCATGTCTACAGACAAAATATAATCTCAGTCCCTAGCTTTATGGGCTGTGTTTTGAAATCTCATATTTATGTGTTAAGTTTCTCTTCCCCAGCAGAGATGGTGTCATTATTTGTTTAAATAATGAGTTTGGTATGAAATGGTAAATATGTCAAACCACACTTTTGCTGGGGATCACTGACTATAAAGTTGGACAGATGGCCACAATACTCTGAATTTCTGGAGGAAAAAAACGTTTCCGGAGAGAACAGGGTGCAACCAAGACATTCATATTCAGACCAGTAGTTTCCAATTCTTTTGACTATAAGGATCCCTTTCAATATCACATCCATATTGATTATTTATTCAGTCTAGAAATGATGCTTACTGCCATGTGAATGTCATGAGACCTAAACTGGACTACAATTTTCAGAAGTTAAAAAAAAAAAAAAAACACTTGCCCATTGTTATCCCATATACCTTAATTCTAAGTCTTTCTCTTTTTCCTTCCTTCCCTTCCTTCTTCCAACCTTCTCTCCTTCCATCCATTCCTCCTGCCTTTCCTTCCTTCCTTCTTTTTCTTCCCTTCAATATGTTTATGGGTTGGCAGTGCAGGCAGAAGTCTAGTTATTCTCTTTTTTAAAAAAGATTTTATTTATTTATTTGACAGAGATCACAAGTAGGCAGAGAGGCAGGCGGTGGGGTGGGGGGAGCAGGCTCACTGCTGGCTGAACAGAGAGCCTGATGCGGGGTTGGATCCCAGGACCCTGAGATCATGACCTAAGCCAAAGGCAGAGGCTTTAACCCATCCAGGCCACCTAGTTATTCTTCTTTAAGAGATGTGGTTATGTGGTGAGTATGGAGAAAATGACAAGAATAGATATACATACACACAGACTAACTCACTCCCTAAGAAGCCAAGTGCAGCAATGTTCTGTTTTGTATTGTCATTGCCATGATTTGAATGTTGGATGCAGTTACCGGATGGTTTGCCATAGCCATTTGGGCTCACCGTTCTCTGCTACTGATGCTGAAACATTATGGTGGCATGGGGATTTCTTCAGTAATCTAAGGAAATTTTATCTTAATCACTACTCTCTGGAATATGAACCTTCTTTCAATGTCCAGTGGTTTCTTTTTTTCATTTTTTAGGCAGCTTTATGAAAATATAATTTATACAGCATTAAATACATCCATTGAAAGTCCATAAATCAATATACAGAGTTTAACAAATATCACCACAATCTAAAAACTTTCCTCATGCTTCTTTGCTGTTAATCCCCCAAGCCCATCTCCAGCCTCAGGCAACCACTGATCTGCTTTCCAACTTATAAGTTTGTCTTTTCTTAGACATTTCATATAAATGGATGCCTTTTGCATCTGGACTGTTTCATGCAGTTTGATGTTTCTGAGGTTCATCCATCTGTAGTATGAAGCAGGACCACACTCCCTTTGATGGCCAAGTAGGTCATGCTCTTGCCATCAAATGTCTAAAGTCACAGCCAAAGCCAAAGGTCATGTAGCTTTTCTCCTATGTCCTTCTTTTGTGCGCTAATATGCTTACAATAGTTTTTGAAAGTTGACTCCGCCTGAATTCCTGGGATGAATCCCACTCGATTATGATGTATTATCATTTTATATACTGCTGGATTCAATTTGTCTCTATTTTGTTGAGAATTTTTACTTCCATGTTCATGAAAGATATTGGTCATTGGTTTTCTTTTATTGAAATGTCTTTAGTTTGGAATCAGGGCGCTGCTGGCCTCATAAAATGAACTTGGAAGGATTCCCTCCTTTTCTCTTTTCTGGAAGAGATTGTGTAGAATTGATAGTATTTCTTACTCAATGTTTGGTAAGATTCACCAGTGAAACCATCTGGGCCTGAAGTTTTTTCCAAAGAGTTTTCAACTAAAAATGTAATTTCTCTAATAGGTATAGCACAATCACTTTATTCTTGAGTAAGTTTTGGTACATTGTGTCTTCTAAGGATTTATTCTATTCTATTTCATCTCAGTTTTTGAATTCACAGGCATGGAGTTATTTGTAATACTCTGTTGATATCCTTTTAATGTCTTTGTTGTCAGAAGTGATGACCCTTCTTTCATTCCTGATATGCGTTAACTTTGTAACTTTTTATCTTGGTCAGCATGACTAGAAGTTTGTCAGTTTTTTGCTTTTTGTTTTTAGCATAGTTGACATACATTACATTAGTCACAGGTGTACAACATAATTACTTCAACTCTCTATACTGTTACGCTCACAAATGTAGCTACATTCTATCACTATGTAATACTATTACATTATTGATTATATTCCCTGTGCCATGCTTCTTATTCTCATGACTTATTCATTCCATAACTAGAAGCCAGTACCTTCCACTTCCCTTCACCTATTTGGCCCACCCCCTCACCATCCCTGGCAACTATCAGTTTGTTCTCTGTATTTTTAGGTCTGATTCTGCTTTTTGTTTGTTTATTCTTTCGTTTTGTTTTTTAGCTTCCACATATGAGTGAAATCAAATGGTATTTGTCTTTCTCTGACTTATTTCACTTAGCATAATGCTCTAGGTTCATTCAATATCACAAATGCCAGACCTCATCGTTTTTTATGGCTACATAATTCCATGTCCAATGTTATTAATGGAAGTCCTTCAGCAAGTTAATCAGTATTTGATTCCTACCTATTTTGAAGATTATTTTTTTAAGATTTTTATTTATTTATTTGATAGACAGAGATCACAAGTAGGCAGAGAGGCAGAGAGAGAGGAGGAAGAAGGCTGTCCGCAGAGCAGAGAGCCCGATGCGGGGCTCGATCCCACGACCCTGGGATCATGACCTGAGCCGAAGGCAGCGGCTTTAACCCACTGAGCCACCCAGATGCCCCTTGTAATCTGGATCATATCCCTGTACTGCTCAAATCCTTCCCTGTACGCCATAGCATTTTCATTGAGAATGCTTCTCAAGCATTCTGATTGTTTTTTGGTATTTCAGGCACATTGGCTTTCTCTTAGGCCTTTAAAGGAATTTAGATCCTTCTTACCTCAAGACCTTTGCACATGATATTCTTGCTGCCTGAAATGCTCCTCCCTTTGATCTTCGAATGGCTGGTTCCTTCTCCTATTTTAGGTCTTCACATGATAACTCCCCAGAAAGGCCTTTTCTGACACTATGCATCCCCTCCTCTATGAATCTCTGTCTTAGTACATGCCATACAATTTTTTAAACTTCTTTATAAAATGTCTCTAACACTAGGCTGTAAGCTCCTAAAGGCAGAAATCATGTCTGCATTGTTCATCCCGTACACTCAACGCAGCCGGGAAATACAGAAGCTCATAAAATATGTGTTGGAGTGGGAGAAGGGAGACAGAGGAAGGGAGGGAGAGAGGGTGAGAGGGAATTACTTGGGTATTTCTGGATCTTTTGTTATGCTGAATATAAGAGGGTATACAGAATAATATAACAAATATGCATGCGTATTTGGCAAATATAGTTGAAGTCCCGTGTATGTCCCTACCCTGTCCCATATCCCTCCCTCCCCACTCCCCAAGGGTAATCATTCTCTTAAATTTAGTATTTTTCATCCCCATGTATGTCTTTATATTTTAACCACACTTAAGTGAATTACTAAAAAATATATACAATTTCTACTATCTTAACTCTACATAAACAGTATCATCCTGCGTACCACCTTTTGTAACTTGCTTTCTTCACTGAATTTTATGTTTGGAAAATTCACCTAACTGAATTCATGTTGCTCCAGCTTACTCTTTCCATTGCTTAATGGTATCTCATTCATTATATTATACATTTAGCCATTCTCCTACTGAAATATATTTTCACCTTTTTGCTATTACAAACAATGCTGCTATGAACATTCTTTATGTACCCTCATGCACATGTTGAAAACAGGAGATCATAGGGTAGATTTGCGTACAATCTCAAAACAGCTTGCCCAATTGCTCCCAGCATGGATATCATTTTCCAACCTGGGTATCCATCCTCCAGCAACGTTCACAGATTCCTTTGGAGTGTCAGGTTTTTAAATGTCTGTCAATCTCTTAGGTGTGAAGTGGAATACTATTCTTGTTTTAATTTGCATTTTTCTTTTTTTACTTAAATTTCACTTAGTTACATACAGTGTAATTTGCATTTTTCTAAAAATTACTGAGCCTGAGTAACTTTCTATGGCCATTCAGGTTTCCTTTTCTGGAGCTCGGCCCATTTGTCTGTTGAACTGTTTCTCTTTTCTTCTATTGGATTTAAAGAAAAATTTTAATATATTCTGGTTATTAATCCTTTGTCAGTTATCTTCCAAGGATCTGTGACTCATCTGCTTGCTTTTTTATAGTGGCTTTTGATGCACAAAAGTTTTTCATTTTAATAAGTAGTCAAGTTCACCAGTCTCTTCCTTTGTAGTTCATACTTTTCATATGCTGTCTACAAAATTCTTCCCTGCCCTAAGGTCATAAAGACATTGTCCTATATTGGTTTCTAAAAGTTTTAAAGTTTTACTTTTTATATTTAGGGTATAAGTCAATATTATGTTACTATATAGAATAAACTCAAGATCAATGTTATCTTTTCCCGTAAGGATAACCAATGTTCTACCATCAATTATTGCATATTCTAATCTTTAATGATCTGGAGTATAAGCACTAAAAAAAAAAAAAAACATGTTTCCATATATATGCCAGCATGTTTCTGAGCTCTCTATTCTGTTCCATCGATGTATTTCTTTATCCTCATACTAATACCACACTATATTATTACTACAGGTTGTATCAGTCTTTTTATCTAACATGGCAAACCTGCCTACCAGGGTCCTCCTTAAAACTGTCTTAGCTATTCTTAGCTCATAAGTAGAGCTCTCAGATTTTTTTCTACTTAAAACTAAAGAATGGGGGACGCCTGGGTGGCTCAGTTGGTTAAGCGGCTGCCTTCGGCTCAGGTCATGATCCCAGCATCCTGGGATCGAGTCCCACGTCGGGCTCCTTGCTTGGCAGGGAGCCTGCTTCTCCCTCTGCCTACCACTCTGTCTGCCTGTGCTCGCTCTCTCTCTCTCTAACAAATAAATAAATAAATCTTTAAAAAAAAAACTAAAGAATGGGTCTAACTCTCTTAAAATATTCTCTCTGATAATGAGTTCTAAGGTCCCTCTTGAGGATGTATCCTCAAGCAGAATCCTGTAATCTGTCCATACAAGGACAGAGATTAAGAAATGCCATTGGGGATTCACAAAAATCAAAAAGGTACTTACAAAGCCCTTTCCCAACCCAAATAAAATTATCAAAGGGCATACACAATGTTCCTACCACAAAATTAGTCTGGTCAATAATATAATGCAATGTTTATCCTTCTAGGAAAAAAGAGCAATGAAGTTAATAAGAAGAAAAAAAGTAAATATTAAAGTGTGGTAGAGAGGATTTTTACTGCTAAGTTGTTATAATTAATAACATGCTCAGAAGAAACAAAGGAAAGAGGGTACAACCTAAAATAGTTTAAAGAAGTAGAGAATGGTCAGTTAAAAAAAAAACTCTATAAAAATATATAAATATGCCCTTTCAGAGATTTTCTTTACCCACTGGTACAGAGGAAACATTCGTTTTCTCAAAAAGTAATTCCTAGTGAATGATAGCTTTTTAAACACTGCCCCCTAATGTTCATACTCTGAAATGATAAGAGGAACTTGCTAACAAAAATAATGCGGTCCTTCCTCCCTTGTGATCAGTTGAGCATTTTTGTACTGCAGACCAGATTTCACAGACTGAGGCAATCTCAACCACACAACTGTCAGAGTGCATTAAAATAAACCTCCCAGCCATTCTAAGATTACTCTCATCAGCAGTAAGGCCAAGATGTGAGTGAGAACAGACGATTTGGGCTTGGACAGCACTGACAGAACAGCAATGCCACTGGGAAACATCAGGAAAGTCTAGGATCCCAATCATAACATGTGCAACTTTAGACTGATCTAATCAGTCTTATTAAAAAATATATCAAAAACAAACACTGATTACCAAGAATATCAAACTTTTACAAAAGAGATGGCCCTCACATTATATACACACAAATTCATGACTCATAAACGACCTCTGCTTCTAAAGACTCCGCTGACATTTAGACTCCCTGACGAGTAAATATGATTAACAACAAATGAAAGAGAAGAGCAAGACTATATTCTTCTCAAGTCAAGCTGTTCAGTGTCTTGTCATCACTTGACAATGTAAGTTATAACAATGTAACATACAACAATGATATATGTCTAAATGCGGAAAGCACAGAGGCCTGAATTTTAAAGCCATCTGCCATGAAATAGCTGTGTGACCAGAGGTCTCCTGGACATTCCGGACCTCTTTCCTTATCAGGAGATAAAGGAGAATGAACTGTATGGATGTTCTTCTCATGATTATCAGGAAATGGGGATGTAGAGGATTACAGAATTATGGAAGGTGCTTGTTCAGACTGCAAGTGCCTCTCCCCATCACCTCCTTATTCCCCCAGCCCTATCACGGAAGAGCATATCAAACCTGCACTCTCCCCATAGCTGAAAACTTCTGCATTATACAGTCTATCTCCAGGGCCCTTTGACACACTAAAATGTTAACCCGGGATCTGAGACCTGGAAGAAAATGCAGAGGTTCTCTAACCACAAGCCAAGACCCAGAAGAACTGCTGGCTTTAACTGTAGTTAGTTATAGATGTGAAACTTTGGGAACTGTGAGGCTTCCCAAGTGGAGTAGCTTTTCTCTTTTTTAGATGTTATGTATTTGTTTGAGGGAGAGCACAGGAGCTGGGAAAGGGGCAGAGGGAGAGAAGAAGCAGACTCCCTGCCAAGTGGGAAGCCGGCAGCCCAACGTGGGGCTCCGTCCGAGGACCCTGATATCATGACCTGAGATAAGTTAGATGCTTAACCGACTGAGCCACCCAGGTGCTCCCCAAGTGAATTAGCATTTTGGGGGGGGCTGGGGGATATGATAAAATACATTATTATTCCTAATCTTTACCCCTCTTGGAATCCATGCCTTGCCATGTGACTCTGTAGATCCTGCCACAAGAGTAGAACATATTTCACCATTGGGCTTGGTCGAGTGACTTGCCTTGACCAAAGGAATGCAAGCAAAAGAGATGTAGCTAATGCATGTGAGGTTAGGCTCATTCTCTTGTATTCTTGCCTTTCACTATGAGGAAAACATGCATTTGGTGGCCACTGGTCCAAGGAGTGTAAAAGACAGGTAGAGCACAGCAGGCCCCCACCCTGAAACTTGGAGCCAAATCTAACCAGTCTGAATCAGCTGAACCTCAGCCAATGCAAATTCATGGGAATGAGAAATAAATATTTACCATCATTGAAGATGGTGCATTTGCAAGTTATGTAGTATTTTTATGATAACAAGGTAATTTGAAGATGACATTTTACCTATTTTAGTATTTTAGACCTCCACATTTTCAATAGACTGTGAAATTTTAAGGAAAAACCTTTCCCTCTTTCTGACACATATAAATATTGATATACAGACACAAAGACTGAAGTGTGATTACATATCTATAAAATAGTACATTTAAGAAAGAGTCAGATTTAGTGGCAAAGAGTCATCTACTATTTACAGATGCTGGCTCTCATGTTGATTCAGTAGCAAAGTTAACGATCATCCCCTCTAAAACAGTATTGACCAAACTTTACAGTTATAGCTTAATTTACATTTAAAAAGCACCACATAATTATACTGTGAAAAGCATCATTTATACTAAAGTAATATGTCATAGTCAAAGCATTATTATATCTCAATTAAACTGAATGCATAGAAATAGGAATATTTTGGTTATTATTACTTTATGACTAATAAAGAAACATTTTTAGTCCTATTGCTCCTCAACTACCTCCACCACCCCTACCCTAATTCAAGCTGCCAGTATCTCTAGCCTGGAGTAGTTCAATAGCTTCACAATTGTTCTTCCACGTCTACCATTGTCCTCAACAGTCTGTTCTCAACACAGTAGCTAAAGTGATCCTTTTGGGGGGGGGGGGGCTTTTTTTTTTTCAGTGTTCCAAGATTCATTGTTTATGCACCACACCCAGTGCTCCATGCAATATGTCCCCTCCTTAATACCCACCACCAGGCTCACTCAACCCCCTACTCCTCTCCCCTCCAAAACCCTCAGTTTGTTTCTCAGGACGTTAGGAGAAGGAAAGGAAAGGTAAAGTGATACTTTTAAAAATACATCAGATCACGCGGATAGAACTAGACGGTATTATGCTAAGCAAAATAAGTCAATCAGAGAAAGACAATTATCATATGATCTCACTGATATATGGAATTTGAGAAACAAGACAGAGGATTGTGGAGGAAGAGAGGAAAAAATGAAATAAGACAAAACCAGAGAGGAAGACAAACAATAACAGACTCTTAATCTCAGGAAACAAACTGAGGGTTGCTGGAGTGGAGGGCAGTGGGAGGGATGGGGTGGCTGGGTAATGGACGTTGGGGAGGGTATGTGCTATTGTGAATGCTGTGAATTGTGTAAGACTGATGATTCACAGACCTGTACCCCTGAAACAAATAATACATTATATGTTAATAAATAAATAAATAGATGAAATTTTTTTAAAAAAAGTCAGATCATTATCATTCTTCTGTTCAAAATACTCCATTCACTTACAAACTTATTCAAAGTAAAAGTCAAATTCCTTAAGAGTTGCCAACAAGCTCTTCGTGATCTTGCTAACCAACATCTTCCTGTTTTTCTTCCTGTTACATTCCCCTTGTTCCCTGCTTCAGCCATCCTTGATGGTCCTCAACATGCCCAGCACATTCCTGCCTTAGGTCCTTTGCACTTGCTGTTTCCCCTTCCTGAAGCCATCTTTGCCAATATCTGTATGATTCACTCCTTTACTTCATCCAGGTCTCTGCTCAAATGTCAACTTATTGAGGGAGACTTCTCTTTTTTTTTTTAAGATTTTATTTATTCATGGGGTACCTGGGTGGCTCAGCAGGTTAAGGCCTCTGCCTTCAGCTCAGGTCGTGATCCCAAGGTCCTGGGATCGAGCCCCGCATCGGGCTCTCTGCTCTGCGGGGAGCCTGTTTCCCCTTCTCTGTCTGCCTGCCTCTCTGCCTACTTGTGATCTCTGTCAAATAAATAAATTTAAAAAAAAAAAAAGATTTTATTTATTCATTTGAGAGAGAGAGTGAAAGCATGAGTGGGTGTGGGGGGACGGGGAGGAGAGGCAGAAGGAGAGAGAAAAGCAGGCTCCCTGCTGAGCATGGAGCTCACGGTGGGGCTCAATCCTGGGACCCCAGGATCATGACCTGAGTGAAATGCAGACACTTAACCTACTGAACCACCTGACACCCCCAAGGGAGTTTTCACTTATCTCCAAGTATAAAATAGCTCCTCCTCACCTCATCCCTCTTGCCCTACTTTATTCCTCTTTAGCCCTTATCATTAACGGGCTCAATTACAAAAAATTAAAAAAATTAAAGAATATGTTTTTTTATTTACTATCTATCTCCTTAACCTATAATATAAAGCAAACCTCCATGTATTATCCACTGCCACATCCCAGAACCTTAGAATACTGCCTGGCAAATCATACGCCTGCAGTAAATATTTGGTAGATGAATGAAGACTGAAAATACTACAAATTTTTCTGATAAAAACTATTAATGTAACTCAGAATTTTCAGAGCCACTTTTCTATATCACCTCCCTAATTAACAGCTAAGTGCTTACAATAGATTAAACTAACTAAAATAATAACCTTTTTTCCTTGGACCTAATACGTACACATACACAAACACCCACAACATTCCCCAGCTAAACAATCTGGAAGACTTTACTCAACTCTTTTCCTTCACTTGGCTTAACACCTTTGAATAAATTAAGGGAATATGTTGACTTCCTGTGCTACCCTAAAGCCAGTTAATAGTTCACCTACAATTCTATGTATGAATTAATAACAGTATTTTGTAAATGTCTCTAAAATATCAATAGAAAATTTTGCAGAAAAAAAAACAAAACTACAGGCATACAATTCAAGAAGAAATACAGACAGCCAATAAATACATGAAAAATCTTCATTTTGGTTACCCATAATGTTTAATTAGAGGGCGAGGGCTAGGGAGTACAGAATCACTTCAAGAAAACCAACACGAGCAAGAGGTTTCTTACAGGAACAAAGAAAGCCAACTAACTGGAAAATCTATTCACTAACAAGAGAGTGGGGTCAAAATACCTGTGATGGAACAGTAGACGATGTGAGGGGCAACCTTGTCTATATCTTCATATCCAAGGCCCATAGCAGACAGTCTGCCAGGGACATAGTTTTCCACAAATACATCACAAACAGCTGCAAGCTGAGGAAAGAGGGGTAGATGAGTCAGACTTCTTAAGGGACTTCCAAACTTTGAACAAACCCCCACATGACACAATTCGGATTTTAGTAAACACAGATGATCCTCACATTGTAATAGTCCAGAAAAATCATAGGAAAAGTAGAATTACAAAGTAGAATTAAATGAACATAAAGGCACCAGTGGGTCAACTACTATGAGATATTACTGACAATAAGACAATGGCCACTAAAATATTTGGCAAATATCATGGTGTTAAGGGGATATGCTTACATTAAATGTAAGAAATATCTAGGTTACATGGTCCAAATATAGTCTCAAGTAGCTTAGATAGAAAAGTTAAAATATACGTACAAAAATATACTAAAAATAGGGGCACCTGGGTGGCTTAGTCATTAAGTGGCTTCCTTAGGCTCAGGTCATGATCCCAGTGTCCTGGGGTCGAGTCCTGCATCTGTCTCCCTGATTGGAAGGAAGCCTGCTTCTCCCTCTCCTACTACCCCTGTTTGTGTTCCCTCTGCCGCTGTCTCTCTCTCTCT
>ML100046.1:12302-31182 GCA_003697995.1 Taxidea taxus jeffersonii
AATGTAACTAATGCCACTGAATTGTACATTTAAAAATGGTTAAAACGGAAATTTTTATGTTCTATATATTCTACTACAACAAAAAAACATTTTAACTGTGTAGGCTATTTGTATTTTCAGACCTTGTGGAACCCTAAATCACATCTCAATCTATATTAAGTATTTAGATGGACCATAAATAAATTCACTGTTTCAGTAAGACAAAAAATAAATATAATGAATAAGTTATGCTAATAAAAAAGTATTAAAAATATTTTTTTAATTTATTTATTAGTTAGAGAAAGAGAGAGCACAGGCAGACAGAGAGGCAGGCAGAGGCAGAGGGAGAAGCAGGCTCCCTGCCGAGCAAGGAGCCCAATGTGGGACTCGATCCCAGGACGCCGGGATCATGACCCGAGTTGAAGACAGCCGCTCAACCAACTGAGCCACCCAGGTGTCCCTTAAAAATATTTTTAAGTACTCAAAATAAGCAAATTAAAAAACAACATACATGACATTATCTCATGTTTTGGGGAAAAATGAGCATACAAGGGTATAAAGAGATTTGACATGATACAGTAAAATATTAATTTTTTTTCCATGAACATGTATTAGTATTTGTGTAACATGACAAAGAGTCTTTTAACTAACAAGAGCTGTGCTCAGAGCTCCAGGCAGTCTGGCTCTATCACATTATTTAAAAAATATGGAACAGGTGAGTTTAAGAGCTACACATTTCTTTTCTTTTTTTTTTTTTTAAGATTTTATTTATTGGGGCACCTGGGTGGCCTTCCTGTCTCTCTCTACCTGCCTCTCTGCCTACTTGTGATCGCTCTCTGTCAAATAAATAAATAAAATCTTTTTTTTTAAGATTTAAAGATTTTTTTTTAAAGATTTTATTTATTTATTAGCTAGAGAGAAAGAGAGAGCACAGGCAGACAGAATGGCAGGCAGAGGCAGAGGGAGAAGCAGGCTCCCTGCCGAGCAAGGAGCCCGATGTGGGACTGGATCCCAGGACGCTGGGATCATGACCTGAGCCGAAGGCAGCCGCTTAACCAACTGAGCCACCCAGGCATCCCAAGATTTAAAGATTTTAAAGATTTTTAAAGATTTTTTTAAAGATTTTATTTATTTATTTGACAGAGAGAGGCAAAGAGCAGGCAGAGAGGCAGGCGGGGCGGGGTGGGGAAGCAGGCTCCCCGCCAGAGCAGAGATCTTGACTCAGGGCTCAACCCCAGGATCCTGAGATCATGATCCGAGCCGAAGACAGAGGCTCCCAGAGCCGCCCAGGTGCCCTGAGCTACACATTTCTACTCATAAAGATGCACAGGAGTTTTTAAGCTTACCCAAGAACTGAGTACATATGCATTATGATATTTATAAAGAACTATCCCTAAAAAAGTATATAGTGCAGAAATTTTTCATTTCTCCATTTTATAAATATTTATTTTAAAGATGTCTTAGCCACTTGCTAGATATTGATTCTTAGTTGCTCTGTCATTCAACGTATTCTCTCCTTCTCTGTTTCAGGATATTCACCCATTTCAAGATCATGTATGTTTCCTAAAGCTTCAGCTAATCATTCATAAAAATTCTAACACAAGAGTGCTAAAATCTGGGGCACCTGGGTGGCTCAGGCAGTTAAGCGTCTGCCTTTGGCTCAGGTCACGGTCTCTGGGTCCTGGAATGGAGCCCTGCATTGGACCTCCTGCTTAGCAAGGAGTCTGCTTCTCTCTCTCTCTCTCCCTCTGCTCCTCCCCACTGCTCATTATCTCTCACTCTCTCTCTCTCAATTAAATAAATAAAATCTTTTAAAAAAAAAAGTGCTAAAATCATAACATCAGAAAACTCCCTCTGAGTTACACTGTTCCCCACTCTAACTACAAGTGTTATGTATGACAATTGCTTCAAAGGAGACCAACTATTTACTGGCATTTCCCAAATACAATAATCTACTAAGAAATAAAGTGAGAAGACTGGTTTCCAGTTTTACTGCTGATCACCTCTTCCTCATCTGAGCGCTCACAAATCACCTAATCCCTCTCTCTGCTGCCTCTCTGCCTACTTGTGATCTCTCTCTCTATCAAATAAATAAATAAAATCTTGGGACGCCTGGGTGGCTCAGTTGGTTAAGCAGCTGCCTTCAGCTCAGGTCATGATCCCAGCGTCCTAGGATCGAGTCCCACATCGGGCTCCTTGCTCAGCAGGGAGCCTGCTTCTCCCTCTGCCTCTGCCTGCCACTCTGTCTGCCTGTGCTCGCTCCTGTGCTCTCTCTCTCTGACAAATAAATAAATAAAATCTTTAAAAAAAAAACTATTAAATAAATAAATAAATAAATAAAATCTCTAAAAAAAAAGGAAAGAAAGAAAATGAAATCCATGACATTGCTCTTCGGAACATATCATGTGCACACAATATGGATATTGTGGCTATCAACTAATTAACATAAAGAATTATTTGAAATATAAATGATATGTCAAAAAGTTATCAAATCATATTGCTATGAAAATACTGGGCTCTGCATAGATTTTCTAAGCAGAGTTTTGTTTTTTGCTCAAGCTGTTTCTAGTTAGCCTAGAAGACAAAGGAGTCATATTTTTTAAAGCTGTCATGTATCCAGCTGATTGCTTTGTATGCTACTTTATGTTTCTATAAACTAAACTCATTATATTAGCAATCATAGTCACCATAGTCTGAATAAAGAGGTTGTTTTGCTACTCTTAAGCTAAAGGAGAAATTGATGCCAGAAAGCTTAAAAAGACTAGGCAAAAAATAATTTTTTCCCTAGGCAATAAGATATATATAACATGCTAAAAGCTAAAAACATGTAACTAGCTAAAAGCAACAGACATCAATAATGTCCCCATACAATCTATTTAAGTTTAATATGACTCGAAATGTACTTTACTATTATCTATCAGACATGAAGAGAAATCAAGCCCATAATGAAAGTTAATTCAGGGGTGCCTGGGCATCTGCCTTCAGCTCAGGTCATGATCCTGGGGTCCTGGGATTGAGCCCCACATCAGGTTCCCTGCTTGGCGCGAGGCCTGCCCCTCCCTCTTCCACTCCCCCTGCTTCTGTTCCCTCTCTCGCTGTGTCTCTCTCTCTCTGTCAAATAAATAAATAAAATCTTTTAAAAAAATTTTAATTATTAAAAAAAGTTAATTCAAGGTAGAATGTAAATGTAATTCAAAGTAGAATCATATAAGACTGGCAAGATCCAAGGACAGCAAGAAGGAAGTCCTGGAGATTTGTTTACTTTGGTGAGAATCATACATGCAGTCCTAAAATACTTAAAAGCATACTTATGCATTAGTAGCAAGAGTTATGAATTCTACCTATTGAGAAGCTCTAATGAAACCGCAAAGTATTTGCTCAATCAAATCTGAAACCTTGATTACATAGGATAAAATATCAGAATGCTCTGAAATAGAAGCAAAGAAGCAGGAACTGTGACCACTGAAGATGATACTGAGAGACAGAACAGAAAGATGAGACTTAAGGCAAGAACAATTAGTGATTGCCAATGAAAGAAAGTTTTAAAACACTTTAACTCATGTTCAAATCCCCAGTTACAACCCAGGTGGTAAGATATCTTCCATAGAGCATACTGTACCTCTTTGATGATTTTCACCCCTTTTGGATCCTTGATATTAACAGCTATACTCTAAAAATTAAAATATATATATTAAAATAATATAAAGGTTTTCATATTACTGACAGTTCAATAAGGAAGCCATTCATATCATATGTTCTCCTGTTAAAGCAAGTGTATTTTCCTCATGAAGAAACATTTGAATTTTCTTTACTGATTTTATTTGCAATGGAGATATATTAGGATGATAGCAAGGATTCTAGTAAATTTTTTTCAAATAATAATACCAAGTGTTAGGCAATTAGCAATCTCTGAAAGAATAAAATGAAAAGAATCAAATGATTTCTCTCTTTAATAAAATTATTCCATTACAAACCATTATAAATAAGTTAGTAGAGAAGGAAAATTAGTAAAAAGCTCTCTTGTGGGGTGCCTGCGTGGCTCAGTGGTAAAGCCTCTGCCTTCGGCTCAGGTCATGATCCCAGGGTCCTGGGATCGAGCCCCACATCGGGCTCTCTGCTCAGCGGAGAGCCTGCTTCCTCCTCTCTTTCTGCCTGCCTCTCCATCTACTTGTGATCTCTCTCTCTCTCAAATAAATAAATAAAATCTTAAAAAAAAATTTTTAAAAAGCTCTCCTGTTTCTATTTCGTAACTAGTGAATGAATAAAATTTCACCTTCTTTTAAGTATTAATTTTATATACAAGAAAAGGATAGAAATGAATGAGCAAAGGTAATATCAAAAGTTTTGTTATTACAAAAGAATTATATTAAAAAAGCAAATAAAGAAATTATATTCTTACTTTTTTATTTCGATTAACACTGAGGAAATAAGTACTTTCTGTCCCCACAAAAGGTGGTCCCCAAGTTCGTGTATCATCACCACCTCCTGAAAATAACAGTATGAGCTGTTAATTTTTAACTCTTAAACATCATGAGACATCCAAACCAACATTCACCCATCACATACATTCACAGATGCCTACACAAAATCACCTCAATTCAGTGGAATTAAGCAATCTACAGGGGCCATAAGAACTTGTTGCAACTCTCCAAACTCTACCTTATTCACTAAGTCCTACCATATCATCTCTCACTAGAACCCATCCCTGCAAGTCAATATCCAGAAAGAAATATCGCTTTAGCAGTCTTCAGATTTAATAAATGGCAAATTTAAAAGAAAAAAAACTACTTTCAGTTTTTGACAAGCAAAAAGTAAAAATCTTTGGCAGTTTAGGTCAAAAAGTAAAAAGCTTTGGTAGTTTAGTTCAGGTCTTTCTATGTTTCTTTGTATTAAATGTGCAAAGAAATGCTGAGTCTGCAAAAGATTTTTGTTAAATAATTAAACCAGAATAATGGTAAGCAAGATTTTATAATAAAATGGCATCATAAATAAATAAATAAATCTTTAAGTAAATGTGAAATCCCAGAAATAAACCCAAGCATACGTGGTCAGCTAATAACAAGGGAACCAAGAGCACTCAATGAAGAAAAGACAGTCTTTTCAACAAATGGTGCTAGGATAACTGGATACTCACATGTAAAAGAATGAAACTGAACCCGTAGCTTACACCATTCATCACTCACAAAAATTAACTCAAAAAGGATTAAAGACTTAAACATAAAACCTAAAACCATGAAACCCCTAGAAGAAAACATAGGAACAAAGTTCCTTGACATGGGTCTTGGTAATTATTCTTTTGGATTGGATACCAAAAGCATAAGCAATAAAATAAAAAATAAACAAGTGGGCCACATCAAACTGAAAAGCTTCTGCACAGCAAAGGAAACCATCAACAAAGTGAAAAGACAACCTATGGAATGGGAAAAAATATTTGCAAACCATATAGCTGATAACAGGTTATTACCCAAAACATACAAAGAACTCACATGACTCAAATAAAAAAACAAATAACCCAATCAAAAAATGGGCAAAGGACCCAAAAAGATATCTCTCCAAAGAAGAGAGACAAAAGGCCATCAGGTACAGAAAAAGAAGCTTGACATCACCAGTGATTATGGAAATGCAAATTAAAACCACAGTGATATAATCATCTCACACTTGTTAGAATGGCCATCAGCAAAAAGACAAGAGATAACAAATGCTGTTGAGGATGTGGAGAAAGGGGATCCCTCCTGCACTGCTGGTAGGAATGTAAGTTGGTACAGCCACTGTGAAAAACAGTATGAAGGATCCTGAAAAATTATAAAGAGAACTACAATATGATCCAGCAATTCCACTTCTAGGAATAAAGCCAAAGGAAACAAAAACACTAACTCAAAAAGATATGCAACCCTGGGGCACCTGGGTGGCTCAGTGGGTTAAGCCTCTGCCTTCAGCTCAGGTCATGATCTCAGGGTCCTACGATCGAGTCCCACATCGGGCTCTCTGCTCAGCAAGGAGACTGCTTCCTCCTCTCTCTCTGCCTGCCTCTCTGCCTACTTGTGATCTGTCTCTGTCAAATAAATAAACAAAATCTTAAAAAAAAAAAAAAGATATGCAACCCTATGTTCATATCAGCATTATTTACAATAGCCAAGTACGAAAACACCTGTACCCATTGATGGATACATGCATCAATCAAGTTGTAGTATATATACACAATGGAATACTATTAAGCCATAAAAAATAAAGAAATCCTACCATTTGTGACAATATGGATGGGCTTTGAAAGCATTATGTTAAATGAGATAAGTCTGACAAAGACAAATATTGTACGATCTCACTTATATGTAGAATTTTTTAAAAAACAAACAAACGAACTCATAGAATAAGATCAGACTTGCGGTTACCAGAGGTGGAGGGTGCAGGCGGAGGGAACTGGAGGAAGGTGGTCAAAAGGTGTAACATGTAACACTGCTATATGTTACATAGGAAATTTGTTAAGAAAGCAAATCCTAATAGATCTCATCATAAGAAGAATTTTTTTTTCCTTTTTTCTTTTCTTCTGTCTTTTCCTTTTATCATATCTACATGAGAGGACAGATGTTAGCTGAACCTACTGTGGTAATAATGTGGTAACAATTGTACGTAACAAATGTACATAATTCAAACCATCATGCCATGTGCCTCAAACTTATACAGTGATGTAAGTTGATTATTTCTCAATACAATTAGGGAAAAAATGTGTGTTATAGCAACAAATCATGAGAGGCAAAATAAGTTCCTGAACAGCAGATTCATTTAATTTCAAATAGTATTCTAGAATAAAACTTTAGTCACCTAGGTCTTGCTTCAAAGGAGAAGTCTAAAACCATCAAAATATAGGGTGTTTTTTTCTGGACATCTACTTCAAGTCATAGGTTTGTGTTAGATTCTGTAACTATAGGGTTACAGAAAAATTTTCCTTGGCAGAAAAAGTGACTGACAATGTTGACAGAACTCAGAAAATCCATCAATGATTAAATGGCACAAAATAGTATCATTTAAGAATCTTATAATATAAGGCCTGATTAAATATTGGTATCAGAAACGAATCACTATGAGGTGCCTGGGTGGCTCAATCATTAAGTGTCTGCCTTTCACTCAGGTCATGATCCCAGAGTCCTGGGATGGACCCCAGCTTCGGGCTCCCTGCTTGGGGGGAGCCTCCTCCTCCCTCTCCCAGCCCCCTGCTTGTGTTCCTCTCTTGCTGTGTCTCTCTCTGTGTCAAATAAATAAATAAATAAATAAATAAATAAATATCTCGTAAAAAAAAGAAACTCATCACTGGATAAGTAATTACAATTAAAGACTGGCCCCCAAGAAGAGACTATTTGTGAACATGAGTTAGACTTGAAATTCTAATTTCATCTAAATAATATAATTAACCTATTAGCCCATTAGACTTTACCACTAAAACTGATCAAGAAAAGCAGACATAACCTTTTGGAAAACAAAACAGAGGCCAAAGAACAGACTCATTTATTAAAAAATAATAATAATAACAACAACTTCCCAAGAGAAAAGACAGAACACAGGCCAGAGGAGAAAAGAAGCAATAGTTCCAGGGGTACCTGGGTGGCTCAGTCCATTAAGCATCTACCTTTGGCTCAGGTCATGATCCCAGGGTCCTGGGATCGAACCCCACGTCCTGTCAGACTCCCTGCTCAGCGGAGAGTCTGCTTCTCCCTCTCCCTTCCTACCCAGCCCCGACTTGTGCACTCCCACTCTCTCTCTCTCTCTCTCTCTCTCAAATAAGTAAATAAATAAATAAAATCTGAACAAAAAAAGAAGACACATTATTTCTAACTGGAGATGAACCAATAACAAAACAAAGCAATCAATGGTAAGCATCAAATGGAATGGCATGCTCAAAATTAAAGGGGAACAAGTGAACTATAAGATCCCAGAAAGGCAATATTCAAGGAACAAACCAGTAAGAGGCTTCATGGCAGGTGTGAATCTGGGTCTTTAGGATCAGACAAGACCTCTCAGAGTAAAGAAAAAGTCCAGCCACTTCTACTCTTCTGAAGCTTTCAATACACTAATTTTCTTAAAATAAAGCAACATCAAGGTAGGGCTAAAATTAAGTAATTTTACATGTTTACATTCATCTCTCAAAGTGGAAATAATGTCAGGAATCTTAACTGGAGGCCTACATGGTTTTCCTACCCAGGGCTTTAGAGAGGATCAGTGGCCCCTGGAAAGAATCAGCATGGACAAGAAATAAAGGCTAAAGGTCACAAACTGGAAAAACTGACAGTTGAGAGATGTTATATTTGACCCACACAAAATTTAAAGTTTTTTATTAGCTGCCATGATTTCTTTTTTTTTTAAGATTTTATTTATTTATTTGACACACAGAGATCACAAGTAAGCAGAGAGGCAAGCAGAGAGAGAGGAGGAAGTAGGCTCCCTGCTGAGCAGACAGCCTGATGTGGGGCTCGATCCCAGGACCCTGAGATCATGACCTCAGCCAAAGGCAGAGGCTTAACCCACTGAGCCACCCAGGCGCCCCCCGATTGCTTTTCTTTTTTCTTTTTCTTTTTTTTTAAATATTTTTATTTATTTGTTAGAGAGAGAGAGAGAGAGAGAGAGAGCACAGGCAGACAGAGAGGCAGGCAGAGGCAGAGGGAGAAGCAGGCTCCCCGCCGAGCAAGGAACCCGATGTGGGACTCGATCCCAGGACGCTGGGATCATGACCTGAGCCGAAGGCAGCCGCTTAACCAACTGAGCCACCCAGGTGTCCCCAGATTGCTTTTCTTAAAAGATATTTTGACACATTCAATCCATTCAGCAAATATTTATTGAGCACTTACTACGTCACAGACAGTGCTGTAGGCAGAGTAGAAACAGTAGTGAACAAAGGACCACACACACCTCTGCCCTCATATTCCTGCCTAAGGGCCACAAGCCACAAGTACCAGCAGCATCATTTGCTGCCCTCCCTAGTCCACATTGCCCAGCTAAGTAACTACAGAAAGAAGAGAAAGAAAATCTATGGGCTCTTTGATTACAAAAATAAGAATAGTCTAAGTCCCAAATCAGAAAACTATAACCTGGGTGGCTCAGTCGGTTAAGTGTCTGCTTCAGCTCAGGTCGTGATCCCAGGGTCACGGGATTGAGCTCTGCATCAGGCTCCCTGCTCAATGGGGACTCTGCTTCTCCTCTCCCTCTGCCTCTCTCCCTGCTATGCTCACTCTTTCTCAAATTAATAAATAAAATTTTTTAAAAAGGAAGGAGGGAAGGAAGAAAGGAAGCAAGCAAGCGGGAAGGAAGGACTAGAGGAGTGGCCTGAGAAAAGACTAATTCTCTCATGAACGTTGAAAATCCTGCCAAATTACTTTTTCTCAGATCTGTGTTGAACAACTATCTCAAAACCGGAAACAGTTAAACACATAATATGGAGATTAAAATACATCATGCAGAAGGATTAAGGAAAAGAGACCAATCAGGAAAAAAACAATGAACAGCGACCTACTAGGAACAAAGCTCAATCCCAAATGTATGGCTATGGGATGTAAAGGCCTAGACAAAGGAAGATACCCCCTACTGAAGAAAGGAAAACGTACAAAGGAAAATAAGGCCTACATAAAGAGGGAATAATGATCTCTAAAACTAAGATAAACATAAATATTTAGACTAGCGATCAACTGAAATAGCAAGAGAAAGTAGACCTGATGCTCCGTCTAGGATGGGAAGACCCAATGGCTGAAATGAGAAAGTGCTGTGGTATTGAATTTGCATAACATGGAAATCAAAGTTTTATGAAACCTGGAAAAGACAAAAAGGGTATTCAACCAGAAAGTAAACATTATTCAGCATGCATCCCACAACAACCAAATGTGATGAACATCAGTGACCGAGTAGATGAAGCTTTCGTTACATCTGGAAAGCAGGGTTCACCAGGCTCTTCCACCACCTGGAGCCCGATAAACACAGGGTCAAATAAATACAATATAATAATACAGAGTATTCCCTCATGCTGATCAGAGAATCTTCTGCTAATTGCATTGGCCTCCTAAGAAATCTAATAAGCAGAAAGTTGAATCTTCTCCACCATGTTTTCTACTTTGTAGTGTTTAATCACTTCTGGGAAATTAATAAGATGATATAATTATAAACTAGTCTCTTATGAGTCTTGCAGATATACTCTATACACTATTCAAGGCTAGACCATTTTCACTAATTTGGTAATTCTGTTCCATATCCATAAGGTCCAACTTGAAGAATGAATAATAATGCTAAGTTTTGAAACCTTCCAAAACAAGATCCTTATAGGATGATACGGAGGATATGGAGAACATGGACTCTGTCCTTTATGTGCTTATAGGAGAGAAAGAGCATACAATAATTTCTTTCAGCAGTAAGTATTGAAATAACTTTCGATAATAGCATGAGCTAAACACCCAAATACTAAGAAGGCACCAAATAAAAGTGAGAATTGTTTACACCAAATAGATTTATTTGGTGGACAAAAGGGAAAGAAAAAATGGGAAAGATGTCAGATGAAAAACAAACCCAAAGAACTGATCTCAGTGTCAGTGTTCCTCCCTCAAAATGCTTACAATTATAAAATGAGAAAATGTTTCTTTTATTAAAAACAGAAAAGAATGACTTATATTGGAGTATCTGGGTTCCTTTTGGAAGGATGCAGATTCCTTTTCCTTCTCTCCTTCCTGTGTGTCCTGCTTCTTCCATTTTACCCTCCCCTCCTCCTGGCCTTCCCTTCATCTCCCAGCAAGGAAGGGTGGTCAGGCCAACTCTAAAGTCAGTCTCAATGGTAGGCTTATGTGGGGCTTAGGAGGGCCAGACCAGGGTGAGTGCATGGATATTCCTAATCAGCTGTGTGAGTTTGGACAAATTGCTTTATGTCTCTGTGTCTCTGTGTTTATAATCTCAGAATAATAAAGGGTCAGCCCATATGGTTGTTGCAGAGATTAAATAAATTAATATAGGCCAAGTGTTAAGACCTGTGCCTGTCACTGCAAGTCCTAGCATCACTGTCACCGCATGGTGCATCTCAGTCTCTACTGGAGGCTTTCAGGTACATGTGAAGGGCCTGGCTAAAGCCTTAAAACCTGGCACTTATAAAAAGTAAGAGGAGGGGCACCCAGGTGGCTCAGCCGTGAAGCGTCTGCCTTTGGCTCAGGTCATGATCCCAGGGTCCTGGGATCGAGCCCCACATCGGGCTCCTTGCTTGGCGGGAAGCCTGCTTCTCCCTCTCCCACTCACCTCCCCCTGCTTGTGTTCCCTCTCTTGCTGTGTCTCTCTGTTAAATAAATAAAAAAAAAAATTTTTTTTAAAGAGTAAGAAGAAATCACTAATACAGGTTCAGAGGAAAGTAAGGAAAGGAGAGGAAAAAATAATCATTTCATTTCAATTCTCTCGTCATCCCATATACAGACACATGGTTAGGAAAAAAAAAGAAAAAGAAGAGCTAAAAACTGTATTAGTTTGGGACAGTTGGCTGGCTCTGTTGGAAGAGCCATGTGACTTTTGATCTCAGGGTTATGAGTTCAAGCCCCACGTTGGGTGTAGAGTTTACTTAAGAATAAAATATTTTAAAAAGAAAAACCTGTATTAGTTTCTATGTTTTAAAGGGAGCAATAGCTTTACCTGGTCTTTCCACTTTTATAACTTCTGCTCCAAGATCTCCTAAATTCATAGTAGCAAAAGGTCCCGCCAATACTCTACAATATTAACAATGATAAATAATTACCACCTTGCAGATTTTTATATTAATTCTTAATAGCTCACTAACATAAATTCATATAATGATAGCAAGAATTAAAATTATTAAAACTGTTCAAAAATAGCAATTTGGCACTATGTATTAAGAGCTTTAGGGACACCTGGGTGGCTCAGTTGGTTAAGCAGCTGCCTTCGGCTCAGATCATGATCCCAGCGTCCTGGGATCTAGTCCCATATCGGGCTCCTTGCTCAGCAGGGAGCCTGCTTCTCCCTCTGCCTCTGCCTGCCAATCTGTCTGCCTGTGCTCACTCTCTCTTTCTCTAACAAATAAATTTAAAAAATATATATTTTAAGAGCTTTAAAAAGTATTTTCCCAGGGCACATGGAGCTCAGTTTTAAGCATCTGCCTTCGGCTCAGGTCATGATCCCGAGGTCCTGAGATTGAGCTCCCCATCGGGCTCCCTGCTAGGTGGGAAGCCCGCTTCTCCCTCTCCCACTCTCCCTGCTTGTGTTCCTTCTCTCACTGTGTCTCTGTCAAATAAATAAATAAAAACTTTAAGAAGAAAAAAAAAGTATATTCCCACGGGGTGCCTGGGTGACTCAGTTAAGCATCTGCTTTCAGCGCAGGTCCTATCAGGGTCATGAGCTCAGGGTCCTGGGATGAGCCCTGAATCAGCAGGGAGTCTGCCTTTCCTTCTGCCTCTCCTACATCATGATCACCTGCGCTCTCTCTCAAATAAAGAAATAAAATCTTTCAACAAAAGTATAGTCCCACTGATGCAGTAATTCCACTTCCAGAATCCTGTGCTAAGGAAGAAATACTAAGATTTCCTGAGGCAAAGATTTATGTAAAAGGAAACCTAATTTATAATTGTGAAATATTAGGGGAAGAATAATTATATGACAAATATATATAATAAATATATATATATATATATAATAAAGTATCATCTTACATTTTTCTTGAATTTTGAATGACATGGAAAAACACTCAAAATACATTATCTTTTAAATGTGGGCAAAACTGTAATTTCATTTTTTTTAAAGATTTTATTTTTTATTTGAGAGAGAGCATGAGCAAGGGTAGGGGCAGAGGGAGAAGGAGAAGCAGCTGAGCAACTGAGCCAAAGGCAGATGCTTAACCAACTGAGCCACCCAGATGCCCCCAAAACTATAATTTCAACATGGTTCCAATTTTCATTTTTAAAAATTATATATAAATATGCAGATTGGGAAGAATGCACAAATATACTCATTGTCTCTTAGAATTATGAAATGTAAAAAAAAATTTTTTTGTTTTCCTTTCTAAAATTTACAGTAAGCAACATAATCCAAAAAATAAATGTGTTTTTTTTGAAAGAAGGGAAAACTTCAATCACCAAAACACAGATAAATCAATACAAACCTTGTTAGATCCAGAATTTTTACACCCTCCAAGGGCTTCATATTATCAGTATCTGCCAAAACACAGAAAATATTTTAAGAGTAATGATTACTAATTTTCAGGAGGAAGAATGCAGAATTCTTCATATTGTGTTTTAAGTAATCTGTATCACTACCAAAAACATGTTTTCCTTCACAATATTCCTGCTTTCTATGTAACACAGAAACCTTGACCTGGTTCAGTGAAGTCAACCTATAAAAATTACAAGGGCTGATACACAGTTAATGAAGTCCGCAGCTACACTTAAGATAGTCTGTCTAATGAAAAATAAAGGTAGTGGGGGAGGAACATCCCAGCTGAGCACAAAGGATTTTTAAGACACTATGTTAATATTGGTTTTAATGCTAATGAATCATTGAGCACTACATCAAAAACTAATGACGTGTTATATGTTGGCTAACTGAACATAATAGTAATATATATATATATATACACACACACACACTATGCGTACATATATATGTACATATATGTATATATGTGTGTATATATACGTGTGTGTGTGTATATAGGTTGTAACAAACTGAAACAAATGTACCACTCTGGTAGAAGGATATTGATAAGGGGGGATGTGCAGGCAAGGGACATATGGGAATACCCTGTACCTTCCTCTCAATTTTGCTGTAAACCTGAAACTGCTGTAAAAATAGATAATATAAAGTCTTAAAAAATAAATAAAAAGTGAACTAAACAACAAAAAATGAACAACAAAGACCTCCACATATCTGTTCCACATGTAAGACAGGGAGACAATATGAATTTTTTAAAAGTTTATTAAACAATTTAATAAACAAAAGTTTATTAAACAATCAAATGTGTACGTCCTTTTTCTCTTCACCCACCAGTTATAAAAATAAGTAGACAGGTCAATAATTATATCACTAATTCACTAAAAATATTTAACATCGACATTAAATCACAAAGTTAAATTCTTGCCACATGGTGTACAAAGTTTATATCATTATGACTGAATTGAAGCTGAATTATTGGGGAAAAATGATGAACTACTGGATCAATACATTTTTAAATTAGACTATTTTTTAGAGCAGTTTTAGATTTGGACAGTACAACTGAGCAGAAAATGCCAAGAATTCCCATGTACCTCTTTTCCCACAAGTGCACAACCTCCCCCACTTTGAACATCCCTCACCAGAGTGACACATTGAAGGGTCCCTATCACTTGATTTATAGTTCACTCTTGGTCTTGGACATTTTATGGATTTAAACAAACACATAATGGAATGTACCAAACATTATTATATACAGAATCATTTCACTGCCCTAAAAGTGCTCTGACTACTCATCCATTCCTCCCCTCAAAACTCCAGAAACCAATCTTTTTACTGTATCCACAATTTGCCTTTTCCAGAACATGATATAGTTGGAATCATACAGTAGGTAGCCTTTTCAGATTGGCTTCCTTATGCATTTAAGTTTCCTCTATGGCTCAACAGATCATTTCTTATCAGTGCTGAATAATACTCCACTACCTTGATACACCAGTTTATTTATCCATCCACCTACTAAAGGACACCTTCATTCCTACCAAGGTTTGACAGTTATGAAGTAAGCTGCTAAAATGTTGTATGCACATTTCTGTGTGGACTTAAGTTTTCAACTCATTTGAGTAACTATCAAGGAGTACCGATTACTGAATAGTATGGTAAGAGTATGTTTAGTTTTCCACTCCATCTTCCAAAGGAGCTGTACCGTTTTGCATTCCCACCAGCTACAAATGAGAATTCCTTAGTTTAACACATTTTTTAAAAATCTCAATGCAGGGGGGCGCCTGGGTGGCTCAGCGGGTTAAAGCCTCTGCCTTCAGCTCAGGTCATGATCCCAGGGTCCTGGGATCGAGCCCCATATCAGGCTCTCTGCTCCGCCGGGAGCCTGCTTCCTCTCTCTCTCTCTCTGCCTGCCTCTCTGCCTACTTGTGACCTCTGTCTGTCAAATAAATAAATAAAATCTTTAAGAAAAAAAAAAAATCTCAATGCAGCTCCATCACCAGTGGAAGTTACAGGAGCCACACATTTACACATATACCATTACAGTCTTGAGAAGTATCACAGTGGCACAATAATTAGGAGGGTCCCCAGGCCACACTGCTCTAGGAAGAAATAAGCAAAGGGCATTTTGTCCTTGGAACCAGCCAATGTATTCTTTTACAATAAAAAATTGCTATTGCAGCAGTAGGAAATATGTGAAGTCTATGTGACTGGTGCATTATTTTCTTGGAAACACACTTATGTAGGAAACTAAATTATACACAGAGGATAAACTGATGAGCAGAGGATCAGAAAAAGGGAAGTAACTACAACAATGTTCAATGTGGTAAACTGTTACAGCAATGGCCTCCATGAATCACACTTCCAGATATCCACACGCTTGTGCATTCTCCTTCCATGCTGACTCTGGGCTTGGACAACTGCCTTGCTTTAAGCCAAAGGAACATTACACAGTAGGGCTTGACTTTCTGGAACATTTCCACCTTCAGATGAAAAGGCAGAGGATGAAAGAACAAATGGAGGGACGCCTGGGTGGCTCAGTTGGTTGGGCGGCTGCCTTCGGCTCAGGTCATGATCCCAGCGTCCTGCGATTGAGTCCCACATCGGGCTCCTTGCTCGGCAGGGAGCCTGCTTCTCCCTCTGCCTCCGCCTGCCACTCTGTCTGCCTGTGCTCTCTCTCCCTCTCTCTCTGACAAATAAATAAATAAAATCTTAAAAAAAGAAAAAAGAAAGAAAGAACAAATGGAGAGAGGCTTAGCCATCCCAGTCTGTAGCTGTCCAGGTGAAGTCCAGACATGTGGGTGAAGCCACATGAAACAAAAATACTCAGATCCAGCCAGGTGAGTGAGGTCAGGTGAGTCTAGCAGGACACTCACAGAATGAGAAAAAATAAGCCACTGTTGTTTTAAGCCACTCAGTTTTGAAGTGGTCTGTTGTACAGCAATAGATAAACAGATAACAATGGCTATGGCAGAGCAATCCTTTCAAAATGTAAAACATATGTCATGCCCCTGCTCGAAATCCTCTAATGGCTTTCTACCAAACTTAGAATGAAACCCAGCATTTTCCCAAAGCCCACGGATGCTGCTTGCTCTGGCCCCCCTTCCGCCATGTGAGGACACAGCAGGGAGTAAGCAGCCCCTAACCCGGATAGAAGAGAACTTCACCAGAATCCAACCATGTTGGCACTCTGATCTCATATTTCTAGCCTCCAGAACCTTAAGAAACAAATTTCTATTGTGTATGAGTCTGTGATATTCTATTATAGCAGCCCAAACTTACTAAGATCATTAAAGAGACCAGAGTCTTCAAAGTCAGATAGCTGATTTTTCTCTAACCTGGAGAGAGCTTGAATACAGTGGGAAAAGACACAGTTAGGGGCACCTGAGTGGCTCAGTTGGTTAAGCATCCAACTTTTTTTTTTTTAAGATTTTATTTATTTATTTGACAACAGAGATCACAGGTAGGCAGAGAGGCAGGCAGAGAGAGAGGAAGGGAAGCAGGCTCCCTGCTGAGCAGAGAGCCTGATGTGGGGCTCAATCCCAGCACCTGGGATCACGACCTGAGCTGAAGGCAAAGGCTTTAACCCACTGAACCACCCAGGTGCCCAGCATCCAACTTTTGATTTCGGCTCATGTCATGATCTCAGGGTGGTGAGATCGAGCCCTACGTCAGGCTCTGTGCTAGTGGGAAGTAGGCCTGAGATTTTCTCTCCCTCTCTGCCCCTCCCCCTGCTCTTGTGTTCTCTCTTTCTAAAATAAATAAGTAAATCTTGGGGCGCCTGGGTGGCTCAGTTGGTTAAGCAACTGCCTTCAGCTCAGGTCATGATCACGGAGTCCCAGGATCGAGTCCCGCATCGGGCTCCCAGCTCCACGGGGAGTCTGCTTCTCCCTCTGACCTTCTCTCTCATGCTCTCTCTCACTCTCTCTAAAAAAATAAATAAATAAATAAATAAATAAATCTTAAAAAAAAAAACACACACAGTTAAAGACATAGTGAAAATGCTCTGCCAAAGAACTCAGTGGACATTTAGAGATAAAGGTAAGCAGCTGGACGGAAAGGAAAATCAAAGAGAAGAAGCTGAGGAAAAATGACAGAAGAGGGATGCCTGGGTGGCTCAGTTGGTTAAGCGGCTGCCTTCGGCTCAGGTCATGATCCCAGCGTCCTGGGATCAAGTCCCACATCGGGCTCCTTGCTTGGCAGGGAGCCTGCTTCTCCCTCTGCCTCTGCCTGCCTCTCTGTCTGCCTGTGCTCGCTCTCTCTCTAACAAATAAATAAATAAAATATTTTTAAAAAATGAAAGAAGAAAAACTACCTAGGAAAAATTTCCATTAACGAGACAGCTCAAAGACCTTTTTTTTTTTTTTTTAAGATTTTATTTATTTATTTGACAGAGAGAGATCACAAGTAGGCAGAGAGGCAAGCAGAGAGAGGAAGCAGGTTCCCTGCCAAGCAGAAAGCCCGATGCGGGACTCGATCGTAGGACCCTGAGATCATAATCTGAGCCGAAAGCAGAGGCTTAACCCACTGAGCCACTAAGGTGCCCTCAAAGACCTTTTTTTAATATATTACAAGAGTTAGTATTAGATTTTACATTATATGTGGTACCTAAACAAAATTACCAAATTAATTCAGTAAAGCCTAGCACAAACCCAAATACCTTACGTGAGTGGTTCTTGGGAAGATTTTTAAAAAGAGGGTGAGTTGGAGTTGTGGCAGAGTGAGTAGAATAGGTACAGGAGGTAGGACATGAGTAAAAGCTCCCATTAAACAACCTTTGTCCCTACTATGTGCTAATCATTCTATGAAGATACAACATGAGAGGCATCATATCCCTTCCTCCTCCTATTTCATGATCTACCTGGGAAAACTGAAAGATACAATTACTATTATGATTAAGAGTACCACCCTAGGTTCAAATTGTTACTCTCTTTAGTACTTATGATCTTGTTCTACCTTGATTTCCCCATTTGTAAAACTGGGATAACACTGGGACCTATCTCAGAAGGATACTAAAAAATTAAATTAAACCTTGCCTTACAAGCATTTAGCCATGGTGCTCAATAAATGTCAGCTTGTGTCAATATCATTTCTATCTTCTCCCCAAACTTGTCCTGTGTTTCTTGATTCAATAAATGGCACTCCTACCCACTTAGTTACCCAAGTCAAAAACCCAAACAAAATTCTTGAACACTCTCTCTTGTTGTGCCCCTTAAATTTAATAAAGAACACTGATTGCATATTCTTTCTCAAAAATATCTCTTGGCTTACTTCTCTACTCTCATCCCCACTGCCACCATTGTAGCTCAGGTCACCATCAACTCTCTCCTGAGTTACTCTAACAACCTACTAATTCTTCTGCCAGGCTTCATTGTTGGCTCTCTTCAAAACAACATCCATAGGGGCACCTAGATAGCTCAGTTGGTTAAGCATATAACTCTTGATCTCAGCTCAGGTCTTGATCTCAGGGCCATGAGTTCAAACCCCTTGCTGGACTTCACACTGGGTATGGAGCCTACATTAGAAGGAGGGGAGGGGGGGCACCCGGGTGGCTCAGTGGGTTAAGCCTCTGCCTTCGGCTCAGGTCATGATCTCGGAGTCCTGGGATCAAGTCCCGCATGGGGCTCTCTGCTCGGTGGGGAGCCTGCTTCCTCCTCTCTCTCTCTGCCTGCCTCTCTGCCTACTTGCCTCTCTCTGTCAAATAAATAAATAAAACCTTTAAAAAAACAAAAACAAAAAA
>ML100047.1:0-32652 GCA_003697995.1 Taxidea taxus jeffersonii
GGCTCAGGTCGTGATCTCAGGGTCCTGGGATCAAGTTCCACAACAGGCTCCTTGCTCAGTAGGGAGTCTCCTTCTTCCTCTCCTCCCTGTTACTGCTCTCTCTACCTCTATCTCTGTCTTTTTCTCTACAATAAATAAGTAAAATCTTAAAAAAGAAAAAAGTAATATACAACAGGGTTATTTATCTTTAATTTGGCAAAAATGGGTTTATGACTGGGTGCTTACCCATGCCATATTGACCCAAAAAATATACTGTAGTTTCAAGCACAATACAACACACACACATACTCTAGAAATACAGTTTGCAGACATAGTACTGCTCACATGCTTGTTAAGGATACCAGAAATTATAAGATGATATTTCCTTTATCTGCTGTTATTCTGTCTGAAAATGATTTTTTGAAGAATGTGTTTTCTGTTTCTGAAAATGATCATTAGACTCTACTTAAATCTTGATTTTTGTGCATACCCAATGAAATTGGGAGAAAGAGAAACATTATTGAAAGTAAATCACTTTCCTATCTCTCCACAGGAGGGTACTATTTCAAAAGGCAAAATCCTTCCCAGAGTCAAAGCAGAGTGTGAAGTTGGAGGAAGAGGAGGGTAGGGGTGAATGATTCAATTGGCTGCCACACAGAGACCTCTGCCTTTTTATCCAAAGCAAAGTGGGTGGCAAGAGTTAACCCAGCTCAAAAAAGCCTCCTTCAGGAGAGGATCTTTCACGGGCAGCTAAAGTCAGTGACCAAGTCCATCCTGTGACAGGAGGAAGAGATGCTCCTGAAATTCTCAGTGTTGATCCTTTGGATTCAATTGGCATGTGAGTTTGACAAGTTCCCGATTATATTAACTGAAAATCCAAGGGAAAAATTAAAGGAAGAAAGGGAGAGAGTGAGGGAAGGAAAAGGGGGATAGGAGCAAGGAAAAATCTTATCAGGCTGGGAAAGAGGCCCCAGTGCCCTTCCCCAGTGCCCACTGCTTTGATTTTAAACAGGGGAGAGCACCCAGCAACTGGAGCAGAGTCCTCACTTTCTAAGCATCCAGGAAGGAGAAAATTTCACTGCCTACTGCAACTCCACGAGCACTTTCTCCAGCTTTCAGTGGTACAGAGAGAAGCTTGGGGAAGGTCCAGTCCACTTGGTGACATTATCTAAGGGAGGAGAAATGAAGAAGCACAAGAGACTAACAGCTCGGTTTGGTGAGATAAGAAAAGACAGCTCCCTGCTCATCATTGCAGCCCAGCCTGTGGATGCCGCCATCTACCTCTGTGCAGGGGCACAGTGCTCTCAGGGCACCTGCCACCTGCACCTGAACCCTGCTGCAGGCTCTGTCATACTGTGTTCCCCGGCTCCTCCTCCCACATCTCTTGACATGAACAGTGGTAAAAATCTCAGCCTCTTGTGGAATCGTCTCTGCTGCCTTTCCAGGTATTTCCCACATACGCTGGAGAATAAGATTCCTCTGTTATAAGATGAACTTCTAGAATTGCAGCTCACTATTTGTACCAGTAAAAATATGGGTCTATAGCTCCCTAGGGAGGGCAATGAAGGAGGAAGGAAAGGAGTGGATACAGAGAGACAAATGGCAGATCTCAGCTACAGTGCATCATAATTCCGAGGAGTCGTTCCATCTTCCTAAAGACCAAGGCAGGGATGGTTTGTACAGGAGAAAGAAGTGCGTGATTCTGCAGCTTTATTCTAGTAGAGTTGATGAAATTGCTACCTCCCAGTCTATTAAACTAAAATAAAAGGATAGTAAAAAATAAGTAGAAGAAAGTTGGTACTTTTTTGGCAGAAAATGCGTAACACGTACTCCGGTAACATCCAACTGTGATTTCAAAGTAATATCCCCATTTGGTGGCTCTGAACTGTTTCAACATTAACTACAATTGCCTGTATTTACACAAGATTTGCTTGGCGATTATTAGACTTTGAATGGCAGATATCAGTAACGTCAACTTCTCAAGGTTGAAGAAGATAGGATATTTTTGGTTTTTAAAAAAATCCTCTATTTGAGTGTAGCTGACACACAATGTCACATTACTTTCAGGTGTACAACATAGTGATTCTACAAGTTTATACATCTTGCTATGATCACCATAAAGGTAACTACCATCTGTCACCATACAATGCTATTAAAATATTATTGACCATATTCTCTGTTATGCCTTTTATTCTGGTGCCATGCCTATACCTCTCACTCCCCTTCCCCCTTGTTGTCTACCCCTTATCCCCTCCCTTCTGGAAGCCACCAATCTGCTCTTAAGAAGTTGGAAGCTGATGGTTCCCTCCACCTGGCAAGCCTCCCACTGGCCCACTTTTATATTTGAAGAACTATTTGTCTCTAACGCAAGGTGATATAATGCAAAACACATGGGTTTTAGAGTTGTAAAAGCCAGGTTCAATTCCCATGTGCAATTTTCTAGCTCTGTATCCTTAGGCAAGTATTCATCTTCATCTAAGCTTCCTATTAATACATGAACTACCCATCTTGTTGAACTTCTGTGAATTAAATGAGATAAAATATATAAAATTATATGAAGTCCCAGGTGTAACTTACATACTCAACAAATGACCTATAAATACAATTATCAATGCCTCTAAGGAAATGTTATCACTACTATGAAATTTTTACTGACTTCTCAAGGAGGAAACACTTCAACTCTGCCTAATATTCTGAATCCCCACCTTAGTGGTCAAGAAGGCAGACACTGCAAGTTGTCAACCTAATCACCATTGTCTTCTGCCTCCTTATTAACAAACCATCGGTGTTGATTTGGACTATCTCCCAACTATCTCCTCACCTTAAGAAAAAAAAGAGGCACCTGGGTCACCCAGTCTGTTAAGCATGGACACTTGGTTTCAGCTCAGGTCATGATCTCAGGTTCATGGGCTCGCCCCACATCAGGCCCCACACTCAGCAAGGCTCTGCTTCTCTCCCTCCTCCCTCTCCTCCTCCCCAAACTTTTGTGCTCTCTGTCTCTGTCTCTATCTCAAATAAATATATAAATCTTTAAAAACAAATAAACAAACCCGCACTATGTCTCACGTCCTTTCTTACAACTAAGGGTTGCACATAACACAGTTCTGATCAATGAGATATAATCAGAAACCCGCTAGGAGTTTCCTGTAATGTTTTTGCTGTACTGGTACAGAATGACATTTTCCTGTCCCCCTTCCAAACTATTTTCTTCCTGTAACACAGAAGTGATAACTTTATCAAAAAAGCATCTACATAAAACAAACTGAGGGGGGGTGGGGGGGGAGAGGGGTTGGGAGAGGGTGGTGGGGTTACATTATATGTTTAAATAAAAAAAGCTTAAATAAAAAAAAAAAACTAAAAAAAAAAGCATCTATCTCCTCCCCAATCCCACATTTGTCCTTTACATGCCAAGTCTAATTCCTCCCCCCAGATTTATTTGTGCATGAAAATTGAAAATTTTTAATAAACCATTTTTTGGTTGAATTTTATGTTACTCACAGCTAAACTGTAGCAGGGTTTGTGATTTTCTGGGTTCATGTGTAAATGCAGAAAAAAAGATGTGAACAAAGTGCTGTGTTTACACAAAGAAGGAACCTGCATTTATATTGATTATATGTACTTCCTGAAGTATTAATGTTTCTATAATTATTTTATTAAGAAAAAAACCTTCATCTTCCATGTCAAGAGGCCTCATTTAAAAATTTTCATCAATTTCTTACACTCATGGGAGACTATGGAATTCAGTTTCCCATCTGGTCTTTTAATCATAGACAATATCAATTTCCATGTAAATAATTAATAACTGTAGTCTTATATTTTTGCCCCTTTTAGATTCCAAGGGTTATTTTGTTGTTGTTGTTTTTAATTCTGTATTACTCTAGGAACCTATTTTAAAGAATTCCCTGAAAGTTTTATCATATGGAACTCCTTCATCTTGGAGATTTTAAGGGCAATTATAAATTAAAGCTAAAAAAAAATAAATTCTAATTCTCCCAGTATAAAAAGGGAAAATACTCTCCCTCTCCCTTTTCTTAGAGTATTTACTTTAGAAAACTTGTAGTTATGAATTCTTTCTCTGTCCCTTTGAGATGTATAAATCTTTTAAAAAGCTGAATAAGTCTCTTGCCAGTTTTATAATCCAAGAATGTTTTTCTCAAGCACCTGGAAGCCATCTCTTTGAAATGGAATCATCAAGAACGATGGCACTCCTCTTTCTCAGTTTCTGTGGGAGGATAGGAAACTGAACTCCACAGGCGCCTAGCTCTAAGTTGCAAACTTGCCTTCTGTCATAAGGATATGAGAAGTTCTTCTTTCAGATAAAGGCAATTAGCCAACACAGGTGCTACCCCAATTACCAGGTAAATTAAGGAGGAACTGTGACAAATGGCCCTGTCAAGTCCTTTTACCTGAGGACTAGTTATTGTTTATTTTAAGAAAATGCTTATAATGGGTTGTTTCTGTGGGGCTATATAAAGGGATAAAATTTCTTTCTGTTTTTTTGCAATCTCTTTCATGGATTGCCTGTGGTGCCTGTCACGTTCTGGCTTAATGATTCTTCAACAATAAATCTGTTTTCTTTCTTCTCTTCCTTTGGGGAGAGGTGTTTTGGACTGGCAGGAGATTTTGTTTTTATTGCCCCAGAAGATGGCTCCCGTGCCTCTCCATAATCACTGTTCTTCACTGGCTGTCTCCCTGAAAAGTGATCAAACCCTGGGAAAAGTACAAAGCTTCTCACGGCTCTACGACATAATGGCTGTGTAACTTTGGGTATTTTAGAGAGGAACGATTTTCTCCCAAGTACCTTGGAAGTAAGCACAGTACTTACAGTGTCGTCACGAGGATTAACAGTGTTTTGTGAATTGCCTAGCACAACGGATTAAAAATGAAAAAATTTGAGAGCAGGAACCACAGCTTGGAACTTGGTGTCCTGGGATATGCTCTGTGTATATCAGGGAATATGGAAAGGGCTGTTCCTGCTTTCAAGGAATCCCCTGTCTTGGGGACAGAGGGGCGTTTGCCACAGCCATCATGCTTGCAGGGCCTAGAAGCTGAAGAAGCCTCTGCCCTACCACTGCCATTCAGAGCAATCATTTCTAAGAGCATCTGAGCCACACATCATGCTCCGGGAGCGTTCTAAAACATGCTGTTTTGTTTTGTTTTGTTTTGTTTTTTAGAATTGAAAGGGACTTTGTTTATTTTTTTTAAACTACATACAATTGTATTTATTTTTTATTTTTTTATTAACATATAATGTATTATTTGCTTCAGGGGTACAGGTTTGTGAATCATCAGGCTTACACAGATCACAGCACTCACCATAGCACATACCCTCCCTAGTGTCCCTCGCCCAGCAATCCCATCCCCCCCCACCCCCTTCCCCTCCAACAACCCTCAGTTTGTTTCCTGAGATTAAGAGTCTCTTATGGTTTGTCTCCCTCCCAATCCCATCTTGTTCCATCTTTCCCTCCCCTCCTCCCACAACCCCCAGCCCTGCCTCTCAAATTCCTATCAGAGAGATCATATGATAATTGTCTTTCTCTGACTGATTTATGAAACAGGCTGTTGATGCCAAAGGCCACACTCAGAAACCCTGGGTCAGGACTGCATTGCTCCTGGTACCTGGTGTCAGCACTAGGATAGTCTACAAGGGAACACTTGACCTTAAGAAAAGTATATTTCAGCTTTCAGGATCCATTGCTGAATGAAGAATGCAAATCCCTCAAACAGAAAGACAGCTACTAATTTAAGCCAGGGCAGCGGAGGAGGAGAAAGGAATAGGTGGGCCAGAGAACTGTTAATAACACACATGATCCTGCTTTCTTATCACCCATGTTCTTTGTATCTCCAAAAGTCAGAATGAAGCTGGAGATTAAAACAAGACACTTTGTTTCATACCTCTGTAACTTCTGGGTTTCATGAATCCATATTTTTCAGCATCAGGGACCACTATGAGCTTTCATTTATTCATGTAGAAATTATTGTTCTTCTCTAAGCCTTGCCTGTACCTCATGTAAGATCAGCAATTGAAGGATCAGAAAAATAAAAACAAAGAAAGAGGCCAAGAAAGAAGAGTGAAGTACCTAAGGGCAGAAGCAGGCAGAAAAATAAAGGGTGAAAGAAAATAGCCCAGGATTGTTTGAACTGAAGACCATTGTCTACATGAATCTCTCAGCAGCAGCAGCAGTAACACTAAGGGCCAGGGAATTTGGGGCGAGGGACTGTCCTATGCATCTTAGATATTTAATAGCATCCTTGGCTTCTACTTAGTAGATGCCTGTGGCAACTCCCTCCCCTCCCCAGTTGTGAAAATCAGAAATGTCTCCAGGCATTGCCAGATATCCCCTGGAGAGCAATAGTCCTGATTAAAAACTAATTTTCTATATGTTAAATTGATAAGGTGGAAATTTTCAGGAATAGATAGATGATAGAGAGAGATGATAGATATTTCAGGTATTATATATATATATATTTCAGGTATTTTATATATATATACATATATATACCCTAGAAGTATTTGCTCTATCAGTTTAACTTATAGACTGTTTAACATTTGCTTCCTCAATCATTTCATATATATGTAAAATATATATGAAGTGTGTGTGTGTATATACATACATATATATGAAAAGGACTGATGAAGTAAGTATTTTTCTTTCTACTATTATGATGAATTTCTTATTTCTATAGTGTTCAAATGTCCTGACCTACTATTATATCATTTGACTTTAGTAAATTCAACAAATAAGATACATGGAATGTAAAAAAGGGCAATTGGTCATATATATTTGTAATATTTATGTGTGTGTATATATATATATGTGTGTATATATATGTGTGTGTATATATATACACACAATGTAATATTTATGTGTGTGTATATATATGTGTATATATATATGTGTGTGTATATATATACACACAATATAATATTTATGTGTGTATATATATATGTATGTGTATATATATACACACACATAAATATTACAAATATATATGACCAATTGCCCTTTTTTACATTCCATGTATCTTCCATTTATATTTTACATTATATTTTACATTTATATTTTATCCATTTTACATTCCATATATACACACACACACACACATATATATATGTGTGTGTGTGTGTATATATATATACAAGTCATTCACAACTGGGATAAGTTTCTCAGTCTGATCATGTCTCAGGTTTCTGTTCAGTCAGTATCTCTTCCTCATAATATATAAACTTTCTCTATTCTCCCACTGAACTAACATTTTTCCCATTTTTTTTACACAAATTATGCTAAATAAATTCAGGGTTTAAAGAAAAAAATATTCTTAAATGCTAAAAAGACAACTTCTCCATTATCTTCAACACACACACACCCCCCTCACAGTGTGGGGAAGGTGCCCTAAGCCACAAGTAGGTAGAGCTTCCCACTACAAAGCTGAGTGACAGTGCTTAGGAGCGGCTGCTGCCAAATCTATGTCATGAATTGACGGGTTCCAGAAACAAGTTAGCTTGAAATTCAAGGTATGATGCATACCATTATCTAAAGGGACTTGACAGCAAGGAATATCCACACAACAGAAGAGTCAAGAACCATGCAGACACAAATGGGAGTCTTGCTGGGCCTCCTATGGATACAAACTTGCTGTGAGTTAAGAACATCCCAGAGGGAACCTGAAGAAATTTCACAACTGACCTTAGGAAGAAGCAAGGGAGGAAAGGAGAAGTGGAGGAAGAGAGAGAACACCAGTCCCTTGGGCTGTGTCCTCTACCATGAGGATGGAGGCTAGGGGAAAATTTCCTACACTTGGAAACAGCGAGTCATTTTGCAGTGACCCTCACCCATGCTTATTTTTCTCTTTCTCAACAGGGGTAAGAGTACAGATGAAGGTGGAGCAGAGTCCTAGGGTCCTGATCCTCCAAGAGGGCAGTAATGCCTCTATGATGTGCAATTATTCTATCTCCATGACCAGTGTGCAGTGGTTCCAACAAAGCCCTGAAGGACACCTCACATTCTTGTCGTACATTGCTTCTGGAATGCAGCAAAAAGGAAGACTAAAATTCACAGTCAATATCAAGGAACGTAACAGCCACCTATATATCACAGACTCCCAGCCTGGGGACTCAGTCACTTATTTCTGCACTGTGGGGGCACAGTGTTCTCCAGACACCTGCAGCCTGTACATGAAGCCAGAGCTGAAGACCTAACCCAACCCACAAAGTGGGAGCAAAGGCCCAGTATGATTCAAATTGCACATCCATTGTCTTGCATCTCCTGATTCATACAGAAAGCATTTCTAAATGAACCACATCTCGGCACTACAGTGCAGGCACGTGCATGGTTCATCCTGAGGTCTCTGTGGCACTCGTGGTACTGGGTAAATACTACAGATTGATCTACTCTCTTGTACCTGATTCTCTTTCTGGACAGGAAGGAGCAGTCAACTTCAATGTGGACAGAGCCTCCCACTTCATCTCTATGAGCAAGAAATCACCGATCTCATCTACAACTCTTCTGCATCTTTCTAGCTTACCCCTTTCTAGCTTACAACTCTGCAAAAGCTCCATGATCCTTTTTCTAACACATTTAAATGGGGAATAATAAGAGGAGAACAAAACAAAGGACCACTATTAGTATGAAGGATGGGCAGAGCTTTCCACATCCCAGACCAGAGATTTAGCCACCTGCTTCCATGTGGTGGACACACAGATCTTCCCACCTGAAGCCTGAACCCAGGAGTGTGGCTGTAGTCCCTGAAACCAGCAACACAGGAGATATGTTTGCATGTTTTCACTCGCTTCTAACATGATGTGGAGAACTGCACATTTGATCAAAGTGATTCCACTTTCAAGACACTTGGAAATGCTGATGAATATTCAATGTAGTGAACATCTCTGTCCTAAATTAAACCATGCCTAACATCCTAATCCTTAAATCAGGGAACCAGTGAATTAACAAATCCAGTTAGAAGATCCCTGAAAACCAGTTATAAGGCTTATGTTAAACGAGTATTTTCACCCTGAAAGCTGTTTTCTTCCCTTTAATATAGCATAAGCTCATGTATGAAGGGAAATCATAAAAACGTCAAACCTAAGACATAAGAAAGTGTCAAAGAAAAGCAATGTTATGCTTTGTAATCCTTCTCTTGTTTTTTGTTCCAACTTCTTACAGTGCATTTAATTCTTTATTCTGTTCATATTTAATACTACCTATTTATACATTTCCCTCTCTGTTATCATTTGGAAAGCCATTGGAAAAATGCTAACTTCCAATGACAAGTATGCTATATCATCTTGGGTGAATAAGTCACACTTTTTGTACCTCAGCATCCTCATTTAGGTGAGGGCAGTGTTTCCTGCTGCCATTATTCATACTTCCATACATTCAATTATTCAGCAAACATTTATTGAATACCTGTGAGATCCTGGATAGGCACTTTGACTAAATGAAGAGTTCCTTTCATTGAACATACATTTTACTGATGAATACATTTTTGCCATCATAATGTTCCTGTAAACTAAGAGAACTGAATTAGGAGAGAAAAGGATATTATAAAAACCAATAGATGTCTGTTAGAGATAGCTGTCTGGAGTATGTGACGCCCCAGCCTGAAACCTAACAGTTTAATAGAAGTTCATCAGGCTGAAGGATGGAAGAAGGTGGGGTAAAGTGCTTCAGGTCAAGGAAAACTGTGGGTGGGGTGTGTGCGTGTGTGTGTGAAACAAGGTAGATCATAGCAAATTTAAATCCTAAGATATAATTTGCAAATGATAGGACACCATTTATGGGTGACTCTAATGCTATGAGAGACTTAAAATAAACCAGATCCTTGAAATAAGTTGTCTATATATTATAAGACAGTAAGGTGAAGGGGATTGGGAGCACTCAGCATGCTTACATACTCACAGAGCATGGACAGAGATAACTGCATTGAGGACTAATAAAAAGAATTGTGAAACTAATTAATGATAAGAAACCTTGCTTTTCTAGAGACCCTGATTCCTTTTTAAATGTGAAAGCATTTCTAAATAAGCTGCACAGGATATGATAAATATGATACATAAACATGATACATTTTGACTATCGAATAAAATGGACAATTGCCTTTAAAGAGAGGAAATACGTGAGAGTATTATCTGAAGAGAAAAAGATTTTCTGTTCTTGCAGTATAGCTGATAGTGGAATTATCTTCTAGCCGTAAACTACTCTAAAACTGGAAAACGAAAGAAGTGTTTTCAAGGAGTGCAGAAAGCGAATGCTTGCAATCCTTGGGAGAAAGCAGGCCTGCAAAGGGACTCCCCTGTGCACTCAGCGTTATCTCTCCTGGGGCTGTTTTCTACACCTCAGCACAAGGACTCGGAGCCCAGCAGAGAGCAGGAGCCTTGCTGAATGGCGAAAACAGAGATGAAAATCAGGGTTGTTAATATAACTGGGATCAGCGGGAAACTGGTATTGGAGAGAAATGAGCCTCATATAATAGGACTGTGACATTGGTACAGGGTTTTTCTGAGTATACACATAAACTGTGCATGCACAGAAAGAAACACTGGAAAGCCTGGCAGAAAACAGCATCTGAGGGTCTAAAAGCTCCAAGGAGATTTCAGAGGTTGTCCTATGCTGAGAAAACATTGAAGCTCTGGCCTTTCCAGAGCAAAGAGATCTTGCTCAGCACCTTAGACTTTCAACTGAGTTACCAGACTGAACACTAGGAGTAAGGTCTGTGACCTAAAACAAAAAGAAAATTGAAAAGAAAAATATCTCTGCTATAACAGAGATTAAAGTCAGCCTCAACAGAATCTATGTGATCTGATAGTAATTTAACAAAGTTAATATTTTTTAGAGGGAGACAAAATAATCCAGGTTTCTGCAATTATTACCCACATTATGTAGCACACAATAAAAAATATTAAGAATGTCAGGAACAAGGGTTACATAATGAATAGATGCAGACCCAAACTGATTCACATTTGGAGTTCACACACAAAGTTTTCAAAATAAATATGAGTACATTGTCCAGCACTTACTCCTGTTGCTGACTCTGGTGACCAACCACTACCATCTATCTGGCAATGGACTCATGGGGGTGATAACCACATGGGGCAGTAGCTTCCCTAGATTCCTCCATAAACTTCCCCTCAAGTCACACTTCCACAGCTAGAAGTGCTTGGTTCTTAGATTGACTGTTTAGGGATTCCTTCTCTGACTATCCAGCTGCCCTTAGACCTTCACTTCCCTGGCTTGTGTCCCAATTTTGTAAGATGAAGTTCCTGTAATTAGCCTTTATCCGACAGCACTTATGGTAACTCTGCTTCACTGACTGTACCCTAATTGATATCCTAGGCAAGAATATAAATGTATAAAATGAGAATCTTTTCCATTTTCAAGAAATGTGTGTCCAGATACAGATTGGAAGAAATAATAGTCAGAAACCTAATATATGTGTTGCTAGAGCCACCATAACAAAATACCCATTATGTTTTCCTCAGTAAGAACTCTTACATATCATGCCATGTTGTAAGGATGTAGCTACACATTAATCATCCAATTTAGACCACCAGGTATTTAAGATGGAAGATCGTTCCATAACTACGTCTGGAACCTTAAACCGAACACAGTGCCAGATACCTCAAAGAAATGAAATAAATGTTGATAAAATATTTAAATCCATGAATGAATCAGAAGACATTCCTTCACTAGAAAGTTTGAATTATATGGGTTTAAACTATATAATATGAAACATGGACAACTTATCAGATTGTCCTGAATTGGTTGGTTAGTGTGGCTTCCTGGAATGTTAGTTTCATTATTATTCAAATAAAAATTTAAAATGTTTCTTTTTTTAAAAAAAGGATTTTATTTATTTATTTGACAGAGAGAGATCACAAGTAGGCAGAGAAGCAGGCAGAGAGAGAGGAGGAAGCAGGCTCCCTGCTGAACAGAGAGCCCAATGCCAGGCTTGATCGCAGGAGCCTGAGACCATGACCTGAGCCGAAAGCAGAGGCTTAACCCACTGAGCCACCCAGGCACCCCTAAAATGTTTCTCCCCATGTAAAATACACATTGAAAATTATTTATTTTGTGTTCTGTGTCTTTGCTCAAATCAATTCTAAAAAATTATTTTGAGATTTATCATTAGCTGAAATCATTAGTTGCCCTACTGATTAAGCATTGAAAACACAATAGATTCTTCTTGTCTCATCCATTGGATTCAATTGGGGAGACATAAGCTATTATATAGACCCAGAGTGAATATAAACAAACATGCTGCCTTTTGGAAACTTCTGGTGACTTTCAAGATTATGGCTTCATGCTGTTTATAAACTTTACAGGATTATGTAATGTTTTCTCATTTGACAATAAAGAATACATGAAATGATCACATCTAAGTTCTAAGAGAGACAATCCAATGCAGAGGATGATTTAATACAGAGGATAGATTCTGTTGTGTTGATTTGTGTTTTTATGAGAAGTGTCCAGAATTTATGTGAGCATTAATTGCCTTGTGGCATTTATTTATTCACGGCAAATATAGACAGCCTTAAAGACCATATTACAATGCGATTACATTAAAGGCTAAGCTATCAAACTCCCTGTGTTCTAAATCTGTAACCATGATAAAGACATCATAGCCTATGTTCTCCCAAAACACCACCACTCTCTTATTTTAACATTTTTATGGGGCAGAGATGGCAAACTGATTTTTAGGAACAGAGAAATGCATTTTCAGATTTTTCCACATGAGGACTAAAGGGGGCAGTGTTCTCTTTGATAAAGATAAACAGCTAAAAACAAGGTTGTTCATATGTGAAATAGGAGGCTCTGGGGAAGAAAATGAACGAAGTGCAGGAAGTTGAAGTCAGATTTATGGTTGCTCGGGCAGAAGAGAAGACAACCTGAGTCCACAGGAGAAATGGACAAGCTCCTGGGAGCGTCGCTGTTGATTCTGTGGCTTCAGCCAGACTGTGAGTTCTGGGCAGAAGGTCTGAATCTAGTAGAAAACCTCCACAAGGCAACCCAAGGCTGGGAGATGGCATAATTGGAAAGTTGTGTTTTATTTTGTTTTGTGTTCTGGCTTATGATGTTTTTCTGTGGGGACTTTAAGAGTAAAATTTAAAATCTCTTATTCTCTTTCTGAACAGGGGTGACTAGTCAACAGAAGGGTGACCAGCAGCAGGTCAAGCAAACTCCATCCTTAAGTGTGCAAGAAGGAAAGATTTCTATTCTGAACTGTGACTACAATAATGATTTATTTGATTACTTCTTATGGTACAAGAAATATCCTGCTAAGGGTCCCAAACTCCTGATATCGATACGCTCAGTTATGGATAAAAATGAAGATGGAAGATTTACAGTCTTCCTCAACAAAAGTGCCAAACACCTGTCCCTGCACATTGCAGTCTCCCAGCCTGGAGACTCAGCCTTGTACCTCTGTGCAGCAAGTGCACAATGTTCTCCAGGCACCTGCAGCCTATACCCCAACCTGCAGCTGGGTCCCTGCCTCTTTGGGGTCTCTACTGGGCAGCACCTACTTGCTTCCATTTACGCACAGCGGTAAGAGAGGCTGTGCTTTAAAGTAGGTGAGTGGGATGAACTTTAAAGAAGACTAGATACATAGCAAGTCCTACAAATGAGTTAAGGATGTTCCTTGGGTTTTAAGGTGTCAAAAAGTCTCATCAGTCTCACTTTTAGAGAGAGGCTACTATTTAGCTGAAGTACCCATCTCTGCTGATGTTTTGATCCCACTAGACCCTGGAATGAAGATATAGTTTCTCCTGTAGCTCAGGGGAAAAGATTCCTTTGAGATGGGAAAACCAGTGTCCTACTGCAAGTTCTCCCAGTGAATGTTTGTGTACCTTTAAGTACTAGCAATTATGTGCTTCATTTTGGTGTCAAATGAACAAAATAATCTCTAATCATTGCTTCTGGATAATTGTACCTTTACATTAAATGCGTTTCAGGATGTATATGTTATAAATCACAATCATTTTTTTTATTTTTTAAACTTTTTTTTAAAGATTTTATTTATTTATTCAATGAGAGAAAGAGAGAGATCACAAGTAGGCAGAGAGACAGGCAAAGGGCAGATGAGCCTGCTCCCTGCCAAGCAGAGAGCCCGATGTGGGACTCGATCCCAGCACCCTAAGATCATGACCTGAGCTGAAGGCAGAGGCTTAACTCGCTGAGCCACCCAGGTGCCTCATATAAGTCACATTTATTTGTTTCATCACTCACAAGATACTGCTAAGCATTGCTTCAGTAAATCACTTACTGTGTTTTCTTTTCCTGAGGAAGACCTTGAACTATTTGACACACTGTCCATCAGTAAAAGGTGCCACCCGGTGCATCATGATAATAAATAAAAGCATGTCATGAAGATGGTCAGCTACAAGGATCTTGTTTTGGGTAGCCATCCTGATTCCCAGATGAGATGGTTACATCACATTTGAGTATGTAGGATGCAGTTCAAAGTGTGAAGAACCAGGCCAAGATCATTCTAAGAACTTAGAAGATGTAAGAAATATCTCAAATATCCCAAATGTGTATTAATCAGGAGTCTCCAGTAGCTTGTCAGTTAATCAAAAATTCAAGCAGTTTGTGGCTTCAGACTTAAGTGATCTGACTGGCCCAAGTTACTTACCTGGGATTCCCCTTTCCAGCAAATGAGTGGTAATGAAATGAGCATCATAGCTAATAAAAAATATCCTGGTGTTTTATATTCTATCTAACCTGCCCACTGTCAATTTGTATGACTTCAGCAATTTTATTAGTCACTCAGATTTCTGTGAAATACAGGCTAGAACAAGTTGATACTGCAGCCCACTGAGTACATGATTCCACTCAAATGTTTACTGACCACGAGTTTTTGTTTTTCACTTATGTGATGAATAGAAGGAAATTAGTTAACCTGAATTTCTATGAAAAAAATTTTTCTTCATGTCTTGAATTCTCAGTCCCTTAAATGTAGAATTTCAAGCTGAAAAGAGAAAAAAGATGCCAACTATTAGAAAGAAAAGGAGAAATAGGATGAAACACCCATGGCTCTCTTGAGAAAACAAGAGACTACTTGTGTATATCATGTATGTGTAGTGTAGTTTGTGTACATGTGTGTGTGTGTTTGTGTTTAATTTTTTTTTCTGTTTTTTATTTTTTATTTTTTTTTCATTTTTAACATGATTCTTTTTTTTTTACTTTATTTAAGCTTTATTTAAACATATGATGTAACCCCACCACCCTCACCCAACCCCTCTTCCCCCCACCCCCCTGTGTTTAAAATTTGCAAAGGAAGTTTATCCTGATTCTTCACAAAAAGCTAAAAGCATTCCTGAAATATCTTTTTTTCTTCCATTTTATCTTGCTTATTTTATTTTATTTTTTTAATTAACATATAATGTATTATTTGCCCCAGGGGTACAGGTCTGTGAATCATCAGGCTTATACATTTCACAGCACTCATCATAGCACATACCCTCCCCAGTGTCCATAAGCCAACCACCCTCTCCCTATCCCCCTACCCCCAGCAACTCTGTTTTATGAGATTAAGAGTCTCTTATGATTTGTCTCCCTCCTGAAATATCTTTTTAAGAATAAAATCATGTGGCCATTGAAAGTGGTCCCTGAGGGGCGCCTGGATGGCTCAGTGGGTTAAAGCCTCTGCCTTCAGCTCAGGTCATGATCTCAGGGTCCTGTGATCGAGCCCCGCATCGGGCTCTCTGCTCAGCGGGAAGCCTGCTTTCCCCTCTCTGCCTACCTGTGATCTCTCTCTCTCTCTCTCTGTGTGTGTTTCAAATAAATAAATAAAACCTTTAAAAAAAAGAAGAAGAAAGAAAGTGTCCCTGAGTTAGGAATCTATATTACACAGGAGACAATTTCAATAGTTATTCCATTTTGGATGGGCTCAGAGATTCCAGAGCTCTGGAACCATGAGACATCTAATCATGGAGTCAGTACAGAGCTCACTAGAGAGCCTACCTATTCTCCTGTAATACCACATATATTTATCTTCTCAAAGCCACACCACAGGCTGTTCAATTAAGTACCCACATCTCCTGCTATATCTGTAAGTGACTGTTACAATAATGGTGCATAACTCTAAAACTGAGAGGCTTAAAACAGAAAATTTTTTCACTCATAAATTTGTGAATTGACAATTTAAACTGTGCGCAGATGAACACTTCCGGGCTTGGCTGAGCTCACTGTTATGTCTGAAGATCAACAGGCAGTTGGCTGGTCTGGAATGGCCTTGTCTAGGATAACTAAGACTATTCAACTCTTCTCCACTTGCCTTATCCTCCAGCAGCCAAGGTCAGGCATATTTCCATGGCAATCATGGGAGAGCAAGAATTGAAACATGAAAGCATCTTTTAAACCTTTATTTCCATCACAACTTGCAATACCAAATTGGCCAAAGCAAGTCTCAGATTCCACCACTCTATATCACTATATATTGTACATATATAATGTATATATATATATCTCATATGTATATTCCACAACAGCAAGGCTGGCTGGGAAAAATATATATATATAACATGATAGAATATTATATACTATTTTGTATAACACATACTATTTATCTATATATATTTTAATATTTATTATATGCTGTATATTATTGTGGATACAGTTTTTTATTTTTTATTTCTTATTTCTTTTTCCCCAACCTCTCCCTATTTCTTTTACTGCTCAGCTGCTCACAACCACTTTTCTACTCCTTTCTGTAAGTTCAACTTTTTAAAAAAGATTTCACATACAAGTGATACTGTGCAGTTCATTTAAATTTCAAAAAATATGGAGATATGGATTATCAGTCTAGTTATTGTACATTCCTGTTCTTAACAAAACTATTTCTAACATCCTAAGTCAATAAATCAAATACCTCTTCTCATCTTCAGTTAGATTTAACATGATTTATAAATTATTCAAACTTAGTTATAAGTTCCATTACAATGGACATTTTTCACTCTGGGCTTGTCATTTATATTTACCCTATTTCATGTCTATGTATAAGGGAGGCTATAATGCGGGATAGATTGATACCTTTTCTACATTCCTAAGAGTACAGAAAACACCATACTAAAAAGGGAATGCTATATACAATCTCATTCATATCATTTTTGGTCAAGCTCTTTATACTACAGTGTTCACATTTGTTCAGTCCCATGCTCATTAATCTATGCTTTTCTTATTAGATATACTTGAGAAGTGACATTGATAAAGAGTTACTTTCTACCGTTAACCTCGCCATGAGCATGCCAGGTCATCTTGAACAAGTGATCTTAGCATCTCATATCCGGACTTCATCTGTAATGTGAGGTCAATAATTTCCAGCTGATGCAGCTCTCGGATTTTATTCAATCAACCAACAGTTATTCATTGAGTACCTGCTAAATTCTACATATATGTTACATGCTGGGAAAAAAGGATCTATGAGAAAATAAATAGTATCTTCTCTCACTCAATTTGTACTCTAAAATTAGTCAAGAACTAAGCTTAAGACAGCAACGGCTGATCTGAAGGCATATAGATTCCACCCCCACCCAGCCTTAGTAGTGAGTCAAAAACAGTGTAGAGTCTGTGACGTGATGCCTAAGCTGAGGCCTGGAGTTTAGTAGGAGTTAATCAAGTTGAAGAACAGTAAAGGTGAGGAAAGTGATCTTAAAAATAGGAACAGCACAGGGGTGCCCGGGTGGCTCATTCAGTTAAGTATCTGCCCTTGGCTCAGGACATGATCAATCCCAGGGTTCTGGGGTCCTGGGATCAAGCCCTGTGGGCTCCCCACCCAGTACGGAGTCTGCTTGTCCCTCTCCCTCTGCTCTCTGCCCCACCTCCCTGCATACAAGACAGTAAAGATCATAGTGAACTTTAGAACAGAAAGCCAAGGTTATGTCATGAATAGAATTATATATTTATTTATTTATATTTTTTAAACTAACAATGCAAAGTAACCGTATTCTCAATTTTACAAATGAGTAATCATATTCTTTGTGAAGTTGCCAAATGTCTTCTCTATTTACTTGAGATTCTCCTAATAGTTCATGTATTGGACACCTGATATTCACCTTAGCCTTGAATACATGAGATCCAATCAAAAAGAAATCAGCATTGTGTCTGCCTTCAGGAAACATGTAATATTGTGGAGTGTATTACAAAATAGGGTGATCAAAGCTACCATAAGAGACAAGTGAAATAAAACCACCTAACAGGCATCTAAATTGGAAATAGTGTAATGGAAAACTACCTGGGACAGGTGATGTCTTACCTAGAAAACATTTGTCAAAGAGGGAGTCAAGCAACGAGTATTACAGAAAAAGAGAAACAGAATGTGCAAAAGTATAAAGACAAAATTAGTTTAGGAGAATTACATTAAAGGAATTCAGAATGGCTGGAGCATACAACTCAGAATGGGCAACAGTAAATATAAAACGAAAGCAATAGGCAGAAATCACTTTGTGAAAATAATTATAAGCCATTATAAGATGCCTGTACATTATCCTGAAGGCATTAATGAGCACTAAAAGGGATCTGAACAAGCAAATGTACAATAAAATGTTATACTATTTAAAATATTATTTTGTTTTCATATATGCAGATATATGTTTATATATAATTGCATATATATTTTTTCCCTTGATTTTTCTTTTTCCTCTTAATGCTGGAGTAATTCTCTTTCTAACACAGTACATTGTGAGGCCCTTCCTCATAGCAAGAAAAGGACATATCTTGGATATAAACTTACTTTAAAAGGATTCTAGCTAGATGTATATAATTCTGTGGGAAGAGTGAAAGTGTTATGCTGTCTCTCTGATTGGCTGTCCTCCAAAGCTGCAGCGTTCTGGAAACAATTGCAATGGGCCTCACTCTGAGCTCCAAGGTTAACTGCTGCTTAGGAAGCCCATTCAGAAGCTGACCTAGCCCACTCTCCTGAAAGGGCTTTTGAGCACGCTGTCGTGGCAGTTGGCCTCTTAGTACCTGGTTCGGTCTGGGAGAGGCTTATAACTGTGACAGCACCCTGAGGGCAGGAACTGAGTCATCTTTCTGTCCTGGGAAGGATCTTTTTGAGAAGCAGACACAAGAGGAAGTGTGAGCCATATTCTGTAATCTGTGATTATGTTTATTTGGAGTAAGGAAGGAGGGGAGAAAATCACCCTTCGTTTTATGAGACTGAGATATCATGAAGGTTTTCTATGTTCTGATCAGGCATGAGAAGCCAAGAAGTGGAGCAGAGTCCTCAATCCTTGATCATCCAAGAGGTGCAAGACTCAAAGATTTGCAACTCCTGAAAGACTTTATATTCCTGACCCAGGTATGAGCAGAAGCATGGTGAGGGTCCCATCTTCTCGATGATGTTGCTGAAAGGTGGTGATAAATAGAGTCATAACAGAATAGGTGCCACATTGAATGGGAAAAAGCAGCAAAACTCTCTGTATATCATGGCCTCCCAGCCCAGCCACACATATGAAAAAAAGCAAACAGAAAGTAATGAGTTGGCACAAGTTATTGAATTTAGCAGATAAATATAAAGTGCTAAATAAATATATACAAAAAACTAAAAGAATATGTATTCCAAAAATTGAGTTCTTAATAAGTGAACAGAAAGAAAACCTCAACAGAGAAACGCAAACCACAAAAAAGGAAACAAAAGGAAATCTTAGAATTTAGGACTGTAACAACTAAAAAATTCATGGGAGGGGCTCAACAGCAGATTGGGTGTGGCAAAAGAAAGAACACATACCTGAATAAAGAAACTAATATATTCACAAAATTGAATACCACTCAGTAACAAAAATAAATGGCTGATTCATTCATTCAGGTGGAGGAATGTTTCATTATCCTGAAAGAAAGAAGCTAGGCACAAAAGAGTACGTCATCCATTATTTCATGTATACAAAATTCCAGAAAAAGGCACTCCTAATCTGTGCTGACAAAAATCAAGTCAGTCATTGCCAGGGGCTGGGGCTGGAAGGAAGGCGCTGACTACAGTGGATCAAAAGGAAACTGGTAGGGTGATAAAAATAATCTACGTGTTAATTGGGGTCGTGGTTATGCAGGAGTGTACATTTGTTGAAACACCCTAAGTGTTACACTTGAGATGTGACATGTTACTTCATGTAACTTATATCCAACAAAAGGGAGTTAAAAAATAAGTGGATAAAAGCTTTTAGGTTCTAGGTCTCTCAACATCAGTAATAGTTCTTTCAAGTCAGCAGTTAAGTAATTTTTCTGTTTTAACTTAGAAGAAAACACGAAAGAAAGAAGCAGAGGGTGAAGGAAGATAACAAGAAGTAGCATGTAATAATTAAAGTTCAGGGTCTTAAAAAGCTTTTAGGTCCCAAGTCCACCATTTACTAGCTCTGTGGTCTTGAGCAAGGGTCTGGGTCTGTGTCCCCTCTATAAAATAGGAAGGGTGGGGGAAATAATAACCTCTCACAAAGTTCACCTCTCCCAAAAGGATAAAGTAAGATTATGTGCACAAACTTCCTAGAACATGCTAAGTGTTCAGTAAATTTTACCTACTGTTTTTATTGTTAATCAAAGATGATCATTTCAAGTGGGTCTAGCTTCTTCAAATGAAATTGTGGGAGATGATCCATATGGTATGGTGGTTCAAAGATTTCTTGTATTTAGTTGTCAGTGTGAGGGGCTGGAGTTGAGGATAGAAGAAAAAAAAGGTAATTCTTGCCTAATCTCACAGATTGGCTAGCGACCTGGAATCATGGTAATAACATCTCATCATAGAAGTGATCTTCTGTTATAGCTGGGCCCAGCGCAAATAACATTGAATGAAATGGACATTTTCTTTTGCCTAATGAAATGTAATTACTTAGATCACAACCAGAAGCTTAAGACATTCAGAAAAGAGAGTGGACTTCAGAGCAAAGTATTTGAAAACATGAACCAAGAGGGAAAGGAAACAGAAAAGAATGCATGGCCATCAGTATTCCATGAAATTCTTTGTGGAAAAGTATTATATCTATCCCCATGCAAGGATATAGAGCCTTAGCTGCATTTCAATTTAGAGTATCTTTCTTTTGGGAAAGAAAACACTGGTATTGTATTTTTTTAATATCATACTAAATCTGAGAATAAATTTACACGGTCCCCAAATTTCTGGAGAACAACTTTTTCAGGAGGAAAGTAGCTATCCTAAACATATCTAATGGCTCAACTTTGTCTATGCAAGTATGAGCAGGATATGATCTGACATTTCCCTACCACCCTGCTTTGAGACAGCTGCAAACTGAGTAAGCCTGAATTCCAGGCTCAGAGCAGCAGATTATTTTCCTAGAGACAGAGATGCCAACATGACTCTTCTCAGCATGTTATAGGAACTGATAGCCTCTGTCTTCCCTGGTAGGAACAGTTGCTGATAGTGAAGTTGCGGTCAGTCTAAGATTGAGGGGAGATTGTGGGAAGGGGGCAGGGAGGATAAACAATGGCTAATTATGACAGACACTCTTGGGGGGAAAAAAGGGAAGGAGAAAGGAACCAGATTTTTTAATCATTTTGCCTTGACTGAGGCTTTAACTGGTGCCCTAGCAACCAACTCCCTTACAGATCAGTTCAACCCATCAGTCTTGTTATTTTTTTCTGTCTAGTATGTTTATTTTTTTTAAGATTTTTTATTTATTTGACAGAGATCACAAGTAGGCAGAGAGGCAGGCAGAGAGACAGGGGGAAGCAGGCTCCCTGCCGAGCAGAGAGCCTGATGCGGGGCTCAATCCCAAGACCCTGAGATCATTACCTGAGCCAAAGGTAGAGGCTTTAACCCACTGAGCCACCCAGGCACCCCTGTCTAGTATGTTTAAAAAGGTCATTCAATCTCAACCAATAACATCAAGGCAGGAGGGCAATATTGTGAAACTGGCCTGTTTATATGGTGCCAGGGTTGTATATTATGTGTTGTATTGGTACAGAAGGCCTCCCGGTGGGGAGATGATTTTCCTCATTTCCCAGCACACAGATACAGAAATCAATGCAACACAGGGTCGGTATTTTGTGAATTTCCAGAAAACAATTAAAATGATCAGGCTCATCATAAAACCGTCACATTGGAAGACTGCACCATATCTCTCTTGTCTCAGAGAGGGTCTTTCAAAAAGCCCTGAACTCAACCTGAGACAATTGCCTGTTCCCATATTCTCAGGGAAGCCTCAAACCTTACCCAGACTTTTGTTAGTAGCTGGTGGTTAAGGTGTGTAAGATAAGATCTAGAAAGGAAATTGCTGAATTCATTCCAGGAAATACTCCTTCACAGCTGGCTCAGGGACCACTCAGAAGCATTTGCAAAAGTCATACTCTTTAGATACCATCATATTACTTATTTCTTCCCATGGAGTATATAATTTTTTAAAATCAGCATATGAAAGACAGTATTTTAAACTTATATTTGATTGTTGCAGATTTTATACCTGCGCAACTCAATCTTTTGGGGCAAATAGTTCTTTTTGGGTTCCTGGACCCAATTCCAATGTGGAGGAGAGAGAGGCTTCCCATAATACCAAGCAATTCTCCAGACACTAGCTGGGTGTCCTACAATTCAACTCAATTCTGACACTGCCTATCTGGAGATAGAACTCACTAGTTGAGGACTCAGTCCCACAAGACTGCTCCCCTCCAACTGTAGATGCCAGTTGAAAGCTCAAGTTTTACTTGTACTTCTGACACGTTGGCTACATATTGGAGGTTCCAGTGACCCCCTTCAACTCAGCAGGCAAATCACAAGACCAGGTTATTACCTGTACTTCTGACCAACTTGCTATAGGTGAAAGGCTCCAACAACATCTTCCTTAGACTTCTGGTGCCAGGTGCAAATCCAAGTTGCTAATCTGTACTTCTGACAGACTGGCTATATATCAGAAGTTCCCCTGACCCCTCCTCAGGTCCAATTAATTTGCCAGAATTATTCACAGTATTCAAAGAGATGTTTTGCTTATGAGATTAGTTTATTATAAAAGGATGTAAGGAATTCAGGAACAGCCAGATGGGAGAGTTGCATCAAGCAAAGTATAGGGAAAGGGTGTGGAGCTTCCATGCTCTCTGAGAGCACCACTCTCCCAGCACCTCCCTGTGGTCACCAACCCAGAAGATCTTTGAACCCTGTCCTTTTGGGTTTTTATGGAGCATTACTTAGTCATGATTGATTAAATCACTGGCCATTGGCAATTGATTCAACCTCCAGCCCTTCTCCTCTCCCTGGAGGGTGGGGGTGGGTACTGAGAGTTCCAAAAGAATCACACGGTAGGTTCCCCAGCAACAGCCCCCTCCTTAGGTTGCCTAAGGGTTTTCCAAAAGTCACATCATTAACATAAAAGCCAACTTCTTTGCTCTTATCCCAGAAACTCTAAGGATTTTAGGAGCTCTGTGCCACAAATGGGCTTAAAGACCAAATACATATATCTGTTAAAAATCATTAAAGACACTGGGGAAAAGTAAGCACACAAAATAGAGATTTATTTGCTGGGATGCCTAAAGACTGACCAGAGAAATGGAACTTCTACTGAGATTATAGACAGAAGTATATCACGCCATGTAGTAGAGTAACACGTTCTGGACCACTTTTTCCTCTCTCCTTGGCCACATTCCCTTCTAATTCTTACCAACTCCAGTTTGGCTTACCATGCCCTTTGATTCTCACGCTCCATGTAGCTGGGTTTGTTGGTTGGAGTCCCCCTACAGTCAAATACCTGTCACAAGTTTAATTAATCATGACAGAGAAAGGATGAATGTGTTAAGACACTACTACAGACACTGAAGTCTGAAGTTGATCTCATAGCCATCTGACTTGTTTATAGGAAACAAGAAACAAGACCATGGTTTCTAAACCCGGTGTGTGTGTTTTTTTTTAAATTCAGATGCCTATTTCCCAACTGTTTCTATCAAGTCCACAGGACTATTTTTCAGTTCTGATGAGTCATTTTCCTTGCCTTAGGAATTCCCTAAAATCCCTCTTGGGACTTCTCTGCTAGGGATAATGAATGGCCCCTATCTCACATGTCTGCAGGTCTGACAGTGCCAAATCCTTAACTTCCCTTCTTCTTAATCTTATGCCCTGAACCAAGGCTTTGACAGCTTATCAGAGCCAAAAATGAAATACATAAATTGTCAAATCTTTTGTGGTTGTTCCCCATTGCTGGACAATTTGGACATTTCTCCCCTGAAACTCTATCTGTGTATACTTCAAATAAGATTGCTATGCTTGTTAAATACTTACTCCCATGGTTTAGTCGGTCACTTGTTCATTCAGGGGGAAAAAATCAGGTCACATGTAAAAGCTTTTAGTTGCTTCTAATTGCTTTGAAGGAAATGTCTACGTCCGAGTTCCCCTGTGTATATTACAAAGTGTTCCTCCTTATGATCTTTGGATCAAGACCAAGGTGAATAAGAGGGGATGTTCTTTGGATATCTTTACTCTCCATAAGCTCATCTTCAAGACCTATTTTTAAAGATTCCAGATAGAACCCATCTGGGCCAGAATAAACTACCATTACCTGATTCCTCAGCCTTTCAGCTGGGATTTATTCTTGTTGGGTCCTGATTTACTTCCCTGATTTCCAACCTAACTGAAGCCACAGAATCAGCAACGATGCATTCTGGAACTTGCCTATTCCTCCCTCAGCAAAGATTCAATAAAGATTCTCATTTCTATGAGATTATAAAAATAAAATATAAATAGGCTCAAAATACAGCCAGCAGAAGGTTAAAAAGTGCCCTCTTTTTCTGATTGAATAGGTGGGAGGTATTTCAATTATGAACTGTGATTTACAGTGTAATATGTGTTGCAGTGCTGCATTCCTGATACCAATATTTCAATTTTAGGTACACTGGAAGATGGATAGAGTTCCAATTTTGCATAGGATATATAAAGCATGAGAGAGGGCCACTTCTACCCTACCTTGTAAAACTAGATAAACAGCAAAATCATAAAATCATTGCTTTAACTTAGAGACCTGAAGTCACAGGGAAACCAAGTAAGCTGGACTCCAATGAGGAAGAGGCTTCTCAAAGAACAGTTAGGCATATGGACTGACACCCCATTAGTAGAGCATAGGTGAAACAGGTGCTGACTGTCATACAAGCAAGAGGAAATCAGCCAAAAGACTAAGACTGAGGGGTCTCGTGACAATGTAGAACTGTAGGGAGTCACAGACTCAAGAGGAGTCTGCATTCACTGGTGGGACCATTTTCACAGACTTCAGCTATGTGTTCACAAAATGACTGGGAGCAGGGAGGGTGACAGAGGGAGCCCCATCAGAGATGTTGGTCTGCATAACGTAATTGACTGTGACTGCAGGAAGCACAAGTCTCTTGCCTAGGGACCTTGCCTAGGTCAATCTTTCACATGAAGGAAAGGTCTGAGGCTGTTGGGCGTAAGGATAAAGAGCAAATTCTTCATATACGTGTGCACATGTGCACGGGCAAACACACATATGTGTGCGTGTGCACACACACACACACACACACACTCCTAGGGCACAGTTAAGATCCACTGCAACAGGGTGAATAGTCAAGGAAAAAGTCCATTACCTTTGGTTAAGGTAGAGGGGCAGGAAAACATTCTGAGCTGAAAACCCTCTAACAGTACGGTTAATCATTCTGCTATTTGTAATTTAACTCGCATGAGTTCCCTCCCTGGTGAGTGACAGATGGAGACTACACGGAGCGGGGAGTTGTCACACAAAGTAATCTTTATTTGCAGTAAACAGGGAGATCATGGGGAATAATTTCCAAAGCCATGATGCCCCAAATAACAAAATTGGAAAGTTTTAAGCCTAGGGCGTATGTATATTCAGGAAGGGCTTGGCAAAGGTGAGTTCAGTGTAGAATTGTGGCAGAAGCCATCCTCAAGCTGACAGAGTCCAGGTTCTGGTTGACTGAAGTCATGAAGGGCAGCAAGGGTCAGTATCTTCAATTCTCTGCTGCAGTCAGTCTGGTGTTTGAGGCTCAAAGGGGTTTAAATCCTGCAGAAACAACTCAAGAATGTGTGTTAGGTCAATACGTACTTTGGAAAAAGCACGGAGACTTTTACCACTGACTTACCATCTCTGTGTGTTAGGATCTCTCCTGGCTTAGTAGAGACTGCTAGTTTTTGCATTCCCTTTGTTTCCTTAAAGTCCTTAACTGTGCAGGTTTTTTGTGTTCTTTTGTAATTCTAACACCTCTTAGGAAGCTCTGCCAGCGGTGTGCTTAAGCAAGGAGTCCCACTAGGCATTACTCATAAAAATAGATGGGGGCCTGAAACAATTTCTCTTGTGTCCTGAAAGCTGTGCCTCATCTCTCTTTTTCTGAGGACCCCTCTTTCCGCTTACACAATGTGGAAGAGGCAGAAAATCTTCTTGCTCAAGATGCACAGAGAAACATGGCAGTGTTTGGCCACCACACGGAAGAGAGCACAAATGCTGAGAAAACCTTACATTCAAGATCCAGGTGCATGGATCCATCTAAACTGACAGTGGATCAAGACAACAGTATCTACCTGTCCACACAGGAAGCCTAGCAAGCTCTGAACAACCAACAGCCAGCCGTCTGCTGCTGGGGGAGGAGAAAGAGCAGGTAGAGAGATCTCATTGCCACAGGAATTCAGGGACAGCTTCAAGGTAGGGATGGAGCTAAAAGTTTAAAGTGGAGTACTCTAAGAGAAAGAGATACCTCTTTAACATGACCACAATAGAGTTATTAAATGTATATATATTAACAATAACTTGAGAAGCTAGAGTTTCCCTGGCTCCTGAAGCAGTAAGATTGTTTCAGGAAAACTTAGATCCTTAAGTCAGGGTAGCCTTAATGTAGAACTCTATATTTTCAGGGCTTCTACTTTCTGTTCCTAGAGATGACATGACTGGACACTCCTGTCAGAGATGTTAATTCATACACTTTTGTTCACTAGGTATCATTCTGAAGAAGCAGGTTTAAAAAAAAAAAGATGTTTCTTGTTAATATTTTTATCTGTCCAAGATTTGTCATAGATGCTGACACTCTAAGTCCAGGGGCTTATGGAAAGAGCCATCACAAGTCTGGGAAAGAAGAGGGTCATTCTGTTTTTCAAGTTTCCTATAGACTCTAGAAATAAAACGAAATTCGAAAATTATCCAGTAACCCATCTTCATTGTCTCAACAGGGACAGGTGACCAAAAAAAGGATGTGGTGCAGAGTCCTTCAATCCTGAATGTCTGGGAGAGAAAAATGGCTTTTATCAACTACAATCACACTGAGAAGACTTGGAGTTTTTTTCTTGGTATAGGAAAGAAACTGAGAAAAACCCCTACTCTTCTAACAGAGATTCACCAGAATGTGGATAGAAAACAGGACAGGAGATTCACAGTACTGTTGAATACAAAAGTTAAATGTGCCTTCCTGCATATCACAGCCACCCAGCCAGGAGACTCAGCCTTGGATTTCTGTGCAATCATCACACACAGAATTCTCCAGGCACCTGCAGCCTGCAGTGAGGGACCCACTCTTTATGGGTTCTTTGTCCTTGAATTGGTTTGAGGAGTGTTTGTTTCCAACTTGAAATGAATGCAGAGCTCTAATTATTGTGAATATAAAAAAACTCAGTTCCCAATGACTCAAGATGAGCTACTACAATTTGTACTCCAATATATTTTAGAGGAGAAATGGTAGTGTATTAAGTAGATATGTAAATTGTAAGGGTAGTGTGTTAAGTAGATATGTAAATTGTAAGGGTAACCTCATTGGGATATTTAAGGTTCTCTGATTGAAATCCTGCATGTTTCATAATGTGCCAAAGAGAACTAAAAGTCTTCCAGGTGACAACGTGGATGGCTTTCAGAAAAATATATATATACGTTGTCTTAAAAACTTATTGTAAAATCAGCACATGCTCATTATGGACACTTATGAGAGTATAGAAAATGTAATAGAAAAATTAAAGTCATTTAAAATTCTGCTGCCCAATGATGATCATTTGCCACAAATATTTTTTTTAAGATTTTATTTATTTATTTGACACACAGAGAGAGAAATCACAAGTAGGCAGAGAGGCAGGCAGAGAGAGGGGGAAGCAGGCTCTCCGCCGAGCAGAAAGCCTGATGCGGGACTCAATCCCAGGACGCCGAGATCATGACCTGAGTCAAAGACAGAGGCCTAACCCACTGAGCCACAAATATTTTTACTCTAGGTGGTCTGCATGTGTCTTCATATCAACTTAACATATAAAATATATTTTTCTTTTAAAAATTGTTATTTATTTATTTGAGAGAATGAGGACAAGGAGGGTAGAGGGAGCAGAGGGAGAAGAAGAAGCAGACTCCCTGCTGAGCAGGGAGCCTGACATGGGGCTCCGCACAGACTTGATCCCAGGACCTGAAGATCATGACCTGAGCCGAACAGACACTGTAACAAATGAGCCACACAGGCTCCCCTAAAATATATTTCTCATGTAACATCTATGTCCCTTCCCCTCTGTACAATTCATCTTCAAAGTTTTGGGTGCTTGGTTATAAAAGATACAATTCAAGTAACGATCAGAGGAATTCCTGCAAAGCTTTTCACATTGCAACTATTCCGTATTCAACAAATATTTACTGTCTCTATGTGTCTGACACTGGTGTTGGTGCTAAAGATTGAGCAGGATGAACAGAACGGGATAACAACATTTAACTCTGTTTTGCATCTCTCCTCTGATGAATGTCTGCTCACCAGAAATCACTGAGAAAATTTTTGACCAAAGTGTACACCCAGGGTTTAATTGGTACTACTTACGAGTATTGAGATTTTGCCCAAACATACCACCAATCCCTCCATACCTCATAGGTCTTATATACATCAGCAACAGTATGAAACCCTTAAGTTTTTCACAACGTTCCTTTGTGAAAGGAAAATAATAGCTATTTTAAATAAATGATTCAAATGAGAGAGGAATAAATTTAACCAACTCCTTTATACAGCCAAAAAAGTAATTAATATTTATAAAGGAAAATTAAGAGCAGTGAAAATAATTGTAATACAAATTATCCTTGGGTTTTTGAATAGGTAATAAAAACACAAGGTAGAAAATAAAAATTATATAAAAGAAATATAATGAGGGGTGTCTGGATAGCTCAACCAGTTAAGTGTCTAGCTTATGAATTCAGTTCAGTCATGGGATGAAGCCCCATGTTGACTCTGTGCTCAGCAGGAAGTCTGCTTGGGATTCTCTCTTTCCCTCTACCTCTGCCCTTCTCCCCACTCACGTTCACTCTCTTTCTCTCAAATAAATAAAAATCTTTAAATAAAAAATTTTAAAAAGGAAATATAGTATACCTAGGAAAGTAACATTCCCTGTCACCTTTATCCCCACTATCCCCAGCAGCCTAGGAAAACCACTGTTAAAATTAAAATTTTCAGGGCACCCGGGTGGCCCAGTGGGTTAAGCCTCTGCCTTCGGCTTAGGTCTTGATCCCAGGGTCCTGGGATTGAGCCCCACGTCAGGTTCTCTGCTCAGCAGGGAACCTGCTCCCCTCTCTCTCTCTCTCTGCCTGCCTCTCTGTCTACTTATGATCTCTGTCTGTCAAATGAATAAATAAAATCTTTTAAAAAAAATTAAAATTTTCCTTGGGTTATTTGGTTTTTATAATCCTTAAGTTATACAAGTTTTTTATATATTTTGGACTCAACCCTTAACAGGTATATGGTTTACAAACAGTTTCTCCCATTTGAGGGGTTGTCTTTCTCACTTTCTTGAGAGAATCTTTCAAAGCAGAAGAGCTTTTAGTTTTGATGAAGTCTAATTTATCTATTTTTTTTCTTTATTGCCTTGTGCTTTGATGTCATGTTTTAAAACCATTGCCTGAGTCAAGGTCACAAAGATTCACATCAACATTTTCTTCCAAGACTTTTGGAGTTTGGGTTTGTATGTTGAGGTCATGGATCCATTTCAGGTAAATTTTTTAATACGGTGGGAGGTAGAGATACAATTTCATTCAGTTTACATATTTACATACATTCATTCTATTACATACATTACAAGACAATTCGAGTCCCTAACTGAAAGAATGCTGTGTAGCTATACTGATATCAGATGAAGTAGACATTAAACCAAGAATTATTACTAGAGATATAGAGCAACACTTCAAAATGATTAAGCACACAATCTACCAGGAAGATAGAACAATTCTATTTTTATACACACCTAATAGCATGGCTTCAAAATATATCAAACATAAATCAGTAGAATTAAACTAGTAGAATTTGTTTATTTAAAAGACCAATAAACAAATATACAACTGCAGTGGCAGGCATTAACACACATCTCTTAGTAGAAATGTAGAGCAAAGGTGACCAAGACAATTAATATTCTTTACCTAATTTACATGTATAGAACGCTTTAACTCCCAAAACCAGAATATATATTCTTTTCAAATGTACACAGACTATTCATCAAAGTTGACTATTTCTGGATCTTAAAGCAAGACTTAACTGCAAAGGATTTAAATCATTCAGAATATAGTTTCTGATCACAATGACATCAAGTGAGAATTCAATAACAAAAAGATAATTAAACTTCATTTTTGTACCTTGCTGGGTATAATAGCCATTCTTCAAATGTGTTGCTACAGAAGAACATCCAGGCAAAACAGAGCTTTGCAGTGGGATAGATTTTCAGTCTCTGAATAGAGCAGTGTAACACCCTATTTGCGAACCTTACTTCCTGTGTTGGGGCAGAAACATCTTATACCCCCAGGAACTCTACTTTCAGACATTCAGACGAGGGCCAGTCTCTGGACTGGAGTGAGAACAAAAGAAATTTCAACGAGAAGAAGAATTTCTATCATGCTCTGCCCTGGCCTGCTGTGGGCATTTGTAGCATCCTTTGCGTTCAGTAAGTGTGGTCCTAAACATGGGGCTCAGCTTCCTCTTGGAGTTCAAGAATGGGACTACACAAGTTGTAACTGAATGGGGTGTTAAGAGGGAAGAGAGATGGGGAAGTGAAAGGTTGTGTGATTCTTTGTCCTTGTATCATAAATTAATCTAGTCCCCACGAAACATTCCAGAGAATCAACCTTGCCTTCTTTTTCCATAGGTTCCAGCACTGCTGAGAAAGTCATCCAGACTCAGCGCACAGTAACAATGCAGGAAGGAGAGTCGGCCACCATTTACTGCAAGTATGAAACCAGTTGGAGTAATTATTATACTTTGTATTGGTACAAACAGCTTCCCAGCGGAGAGATGATTTTCATCATTTATCAGGATGAAAGCAAGCCAAATGCACAGCAGGGTCGTTTCTCTCTGGACTTTCAAAAGGCAGTAAAATCCATCAGTCTCACCATCACTCCCTTAAAACTGGCAGACTCGGCCGTGTACTTCTGTGCTCTTGGTAGCCCCACAGTAATAAAAATAATAGTGGAAGATGAACAAAAACTTTAGCTCCATAAAGGCAGACACCTGCCCTGGGGCTTAGAAAAAACCCGTGAACCACTGACAGGAAGAAGGCAGGAGTGTGGTAGCCCAGTTGAGCCCCCCTAAAATAAACTTCCCTTCTATAAAAAAAAATGTTCTCATAATTAAGCTCGGTGTATAAAACAGCACTGTTTCTGGAGATTCCCAGGTATTAGGTTTGTATGTTGGGTGAAAATAAACCACAAAGTGATTTTTCAAATGATTTCAAATGATAACAGTTAGATTTGTTTAAAATAAAAAAAGAAAGAAACAGGAAGCTCAAAATGGACCCATTTGTGCTAACGCCCATACCAGTAAACCAAGACTTAATTCCTAGCCTAACTATAGTTCCAACCTCCCAGGAATGTGACCACTAACCTGAACACATGGAATTACCTGGTCAGCACTAGTGAGATAACCTTCCAGAGAGAGTCCTCTCTCTTCCTCTTAGGAAGGTAACCTTGCCTAAAGCAATGCATTCTTTGCTAATAATTTCTTTTTTCTGCCCCCTTTCTACCAAATCCTATGCCAAACAATTAACAATGTGGGCTTTGGCAACAGCCTTCAAACACGGGAAGAACAAAGTACCAAGGAAAGTAAAAGGAATTTGGTTGAGAGGGATTTTTAGAACTACTTCTAGGAGAAAAAATATCACAGAAATAGTTCTAAAATCCCCAATGACTGAAAATAATTCAGTCTTTAATCTCACAGTATTGTGGTAGAAAGCTCTTCACTGAGCCTTGCCACTAGAGGGAGGTAGCATATACAAGGTATTTATCTTTAGACCTAAAACACAAATCTTGGAAAGAAAGAGAGAGAGAAACAGAGAAAGAGAGAAAGAAAGAAAGGAAGGAAGGAGGGAAGGAAGGAAGGAAGAGAAGGAAGGGAGGGAGGGAGGAAGAAAGGGAGGGAGTGAGGGAGAGAAACAGAGAGAGAGGGAGAGAGAGATAAGGAAGGAAGGAAAAGAAGGAAGGGAGGGAGGAGGGGAGTGAAGGGAGGGAGGGAGGAAGGGAGGGAGGGAGGGAGGTAGATAAACAGAGAGAGAGAGAGATAAGGAAGGAAGGAAAAGAAGGAAGGGAGGGAGGAGGGGAGTGAAGGGAGGAAAGGAGAGAGGGAGGGAGAGAGGGAGGACGGAAGGAAAGAAGGAAGGAAGGGAAAGAGAGAAAGAAGCCTGAAGAAGAGAAAGAAAGGAAGGGAAGGGGAGGGGAGGGGAGAGGAGAGGATGGGAGAGGAGAGGAGAAGAGAGGAGGGGAGGGGAAAGGAGGGGAGGGGAAAGGAGGGGAGGGGAAAGGAGGGGAGGGGA
>RCUC01123062.1:0-11673 GCA_003697995.1 Taxidea taxus jeffersonii
ATATCCACTTTATATGAAGTTTTTCTATATTTCTCTGGATCCTGATTCCCTAATATATTTTCTCACTCTTTGTAACAAACTTTGCTCTCAGAAATGGCCCCAAATTTATTATTGGCAACATCCTAAAAGCTAATAAGAGTTCAAGGTGAAATTAATTATAATTTCACATGAATTAAAACCTTAAAGTAATTGGGCAAAGTTCTAATTGTGAAATTATTCAGGGAAAATAGCAGACATATTGAGCATCTCAGGGAAAAGTTCTGAGACATCTACTAGACTACTTGCAAGGCGTTTGTTGATGCAGATGATGGTGATCCATCTCAGCAGTGAATAAGGATAGATGACAAATAGAGCATGCCACAATTTGATTGTTGTATAATGCTGCCTAATAGAGGGAGAAAATAAACTATGTTTTGTAAATCAGTGAACATTTATTGAATAACTAATGCATGCAGAAAATATGTTAGAGGAAAATCTATAGGTCAAAGACTACACTAAAAATTACTAAAATTCCTAATAAGGGAAAGTATCTTGATAAAGTACTACAATCAAGGAAGTATATAACAGATATTTAAAATATGGTCCAAGAATGTTATTGGAATTCATAAGAAGGAGGAAAAAAAGTTCTCACTTGGCTATTGGGGAAGGTTAAATAGATGCAGTGACTGGAAGCTGGAAGTGGAAGAAAATTCTTTTTTTTTTTTAAGATTTTATTTATTAATTTTAGAGAGAGAATGAGCATGGGAGAGACAGAGTCCCCACTGAGCAGGGAGCCCCTTGCGGGGCTTAACCCTAGAACCCCAGGATTATGACCTGAGTCGAAGGTAGACACTTACCTGATTGAGCCACCCAGGCGCCCTGAAAATTCTATTTCTAAACAGCAATAGCCTAATCAGAATTCTGCAACATGACCAAGAAACAAATCATCCTTCACATTTTCTACAATACTCAAAGTACGACTTGCATTTGTGTTTATCAAGAACAGTGACATCCTTTGATAGAGTCTTTAGAAGCCACGATGCATGGGTGGTTTGGTGGGTGACATAGAATTATTAAAATTCATGTAATACAAATTAAACAAATAGTATTAGGAAACTAGAGAGGCAAGAGGATCTATATTATTTTAATATAAACATGCACCTAAGACTTATGGCACTGTCTACCAAAGATAATTAAATAAATCATATATGATAAAACCCACACCTCAATCATCAAGTGATATGTAGAAAGATAAAATTGATCATGGGAAGAACATTAACTGGTATGTCACCAAATCAATGGTTCAAAAGCATTTCAGGATAAAATCTAATATAAATATTCACTATTAATACATATTTTATTTACTACTGTGTACTTGATAGTTTCTTAGCATTTACCTTCAAGTTTGCCATAGAATTCCAGAACAACTACATGGTTACTTTTGAGAAAACAATTTGCAATCACAAATGAGAAGAGTGGGCAAATCTGTTATTTACTGACAAATGACTTTAAAAATCTAAACAGATTAACTCTTAGAATTTTCTGCAGGCTTTGCTTTGGTTGCACACTGAATTTTCTCAACAAAGAGGATCTGAATTGAAACCTCAATGTCTAATATTTTACTTAAATTAAAAAAAAGGAAATAGCCTTTAATTTCCACAATGGGTGTCATATCACAAACTCTAAATAACAATTGATGTCATATTTCACTTGCACTCTGAAATTTTACTAATGCTTTATCTAAAAATTAGAAATAAGCACTTTGATTAAGCTCAACTCAAGAAAGAGTGGGCTTGGACTGAAAAAAAGAGTAACACTATGACAACAGGATGTATTGGTCACCTTCTCCACCTGTACCATTATTTGTTTTTGTAGGAGTACTTTTCAGACTCACTATCGCATTATTGTTTAGGTTTGCAAATATATTTCAGATGCACCTGAAAATGTTACATTTTGGTACATTCCATTTCTGTTATTTAACCATTTTTGCTTGGTCTAATTTAGATCCACCAAATAACAACTATCCTTTCGGCAAATGTTATTCGCATAAAGGACAGACTCCTTCACTTCTCTTTGAATTTCCTCATTCTGGCCAGGATAGGGATTACTGATGTATGATGAGCATTGCTAATGTTTCCACTACTACCACCAATGCCATTTTCCCTGAAGGATTAATTTCCATTTGTAAAGTGCATCACATACATTACAGTGTTTAGTCATCACAACATCCCAATGTAACAGGCAAAAAAATATTACTCTCTACTGAAGAAGAAAAGTTGAGGCAGAAACAAAGCACAATTTTCTCACTCAGGATCATAGAGTTTATCTCAACTAAATACATGGATGTTTCAGAAACTGTGTTAATCACTGATAAGGGAATAATTTCTATGCAATGTGGTAAGTAGTAGAGTAGAAATATGTAAAAGGTACCAGAGGAAGCACACACAGGGTTTGCAAAGCCAGAACTCTACCCTGTGTTTTCTTATTTTAGACTTTCTTGCAATGTACAATATACAATGTATACAATATACATCTCTACCCATAAAGATATTTATAAGCTGATTAGGATCCAGGGCTTTTTTTTTTAAGGAGAGAGAGCACATCAATGCATTTGCAGGTCTAAATCTGTACTGTGTTCCAATGTTTCTTTGGAATAATTTCCTCATTTGTAATGCCAAGGCTCTGACTGAGATAGTTTCTTGCAGTTTAAAAAATATGATCATTTAGGGGAACCTGGGTGGCTCAGTTGGTTAAGCATCTGACTCTTGGTTTCAGCTTAGGTCATGATCTCAGGATTCTGAGTTCAAGCCGCATGTCAGGGTTCTGCACTCAGTATGGCATGGGCTTTGTCTCTCTCCCCACTTGTGCATGTGCACTCTCTCTCCCTCTCTAGGAGAAATAAATCTTAAAAAAGATTAAAATAAATAAAAATCTGATAATTTAATCTCTGAATCTAATCACTGTATCCCTGCTTTATATCCCGTTCCTGATACTGAGGCTGGAACTTATACTGTGGGTGTACAGTAAATAAGGAAGCCAAAGTCACCCAATTTTCTGTCAAGGCTTGGTTCAACATGACAGATCCTGATGCTTATTCTTGGAAACATTTCTATAGCCCTCCCCTCACCCTCCAGCCTCTTCCCCCATATTTATCCAGCAGTGACACAGAACAAGAATAAGGGGATCCATTGCCAATGCAGACACAGGAAGTAGTTTTGGCAGATAAACTTAGTAATTGATGCCCCCACAGACTTCTTGCCCTAGGACACCTTTGTGATTAAAGTTTTGCAGATTGTTCTGAGGAGAGCACTTGACAGGGGTAAAGGGTTGGTTTCTACAGACATAAAGATAATGAATTTGTCACCTAAATATAAAACTACCCCTCTACCACCAGGAACCAGATCTTGTGCTCTACTCCACTTCCTTATATTAAGTTAAGCTGTATCTACAGTAGGAATATATTTTTAATTTCTCTATTTGTGTCCTTATATAAAAAACAGAAGATTAGGCTGAGTTCATGCTAATATTTCTTTCTAGAAGTTTATTTGGTATAAGAGCACTCCTTATACTATATGAAATCAGAAGTTATGTCATGTGTATAGTGATGTTTCCTTTATGCCTACATTTAGACAGCCATTCATTTTATTTACTTTTCATGTTTTTACTGCTGCACATTTTATTTCGGTGCCAGGCTTCAGCCTATTGAAATGATATTTGCTCATATTCATCTAATTTTTTCCTCTTCGTCTTTTTCCTCCCTTGGGGCCAGCTTAAAAAAAAAAAAACACAAACCCTCAATCTATAGACATTCCCTGAATCATCTAACATTTCTGCCTCATCTTCTAAAACATGGCTGTTATTACCCCTCTGCTCTGTGTTTTGTTTCTACTTTAAAATTGGATTGGTGAGAGCGTGCCTGAGGCACCAAAAGACAATTATTTCTCTTATGTTCTGCTCACGGTGATTTTTTTTTTTTTTTCAGAAACTCCTTTTACGAAAACATGAACTCCTAGCATTTTAAGTGCTATGAAAGCCACTGTGAAATTGTCACTGACGTGATTTCAACACAGGGACTACCAAACATCTTTATGAGAAATGCTGACAATCATCAATATGGGCCAGAACCTGTAACTGGAATACATGTTTCTAATGTTACAACCACATGAGGCAGTTATTAGCCAGGAGATCTGAAATGCCTGAAAGAATAAGGCCAGGACTTTCACTTTTACTGGCACAAGCACACTTAACTCTCTGTCTTCTCGTGACTCCCTCAGGCCCCATTTATTTGGGGGCACCTTCACCATCAGGCTTAGCAGCCTATGTCAGTGTTTTGCTGGAGAATATTTGGATGCTCCTCCTTAAGTTAAAGAAAAAAAATCAGACTCCAGAGCTGATTTGGCATAAGTGGTTCACAAGTACTTGATATCAAATTGAAGCAATCTTTCCCAATTTTAACAAGAGAGGCAGATTTCATGCAACTGAGGTCTCAAAGCTGGTGAATGGGACATCGTGATTCAAATCCAGGCAATAGGGTCCAGAATTCATATATCTTGACCTCTACTTTCAATAATGTGTGATTTCTGCCTATCATTTTGGATCACTTCCTCCTCTTGACAGAAACCAAAGGCTTCCAATCATATCACAGTCCTCATGAAAAATTTAGTATAAACCATGAACACTTGGCTACTACAACCCAAATTCTTCTATGGTAATACATAACTCCCAAAAGATTTCGGGAATGCTAATTTTCTCTCATTCTTCTTTGGAATAGTCTAAGCAGTTTAATAGTTCTCCAAATGTCTGTAAGATTTTTTCCTTTGGCGCTGAGAATGGCTTCAATTTGATATCAAGTACTTGTGAACCACTTATGCCATTTCAGAACAACCACAAAGGACCTTGGAAGAACTGATTAGGTCAAAACCCATTAACCTCTCTTTGAATGAGTTTTGGCGGTTCGCAGAATTTATGAGGCCAGGATTCTCTAACAGGCTTTACTTGTACCTCTGAGAACATTCAATAATTCTGTAAGCATCTGTTTATACAGTTTTTCTACTGTTTGTTTTTTCTCTCCAAGGGAAGGAAAATAAAAGACAAGGAGAAGAATGGGCAAAAGGATGGTTGGTTAATGAGCATTAAGTGATGGAAGAGATAAGGTAGGGACATGTAGGCCTTATGTTTTATTTTTAAATTCACACAAATTGGTACTTTTGTAAATATTAGGAGAACTCAAGCTTACTTTATTCTTTCTGATTAACACTAAAGCTTATGCTTTGGCATTGTAAGACATCATAACATAGCTTTAATTATTACCAGAAAACTGTAATCTCAAAAGTATTTAGACAGTTGATCTCTACCAAAACTCTCAAAAGAAGCAAAAATTAGTTTGTGTATTCTTTTACATAAGCTACGGTAACTCTCTAGATTTAAAATGTTCACTGGAATATTTGGAAGACATTCTGTTCTTTGAAATTTTCCCTCCAAAACCAATCATTTTCTTTTACAAAACTGCAGTCTATCTTGTAGCCTTCAGCCATCAGCAAATGGTATTACTGTAATAAGTCCTCTAACACTTGTCACTGGCTTTATTTGTAGGAATGCATAAGAGAATATTTTCATTGAACAGAGTTGAATTTCATCAAATGAAATTTGATGAAATTTAATGAAAGAGAAATACAACTATCTTAAAGTGTTTGCCACAGTAAAACTTAAATACCAAAACCACTATGAAATTTATGAGATATCATCATCATGAGCATATTTGGTATTTATTGAACATTTTCTATATGACAGATACAGATGTAAATGCTTTTTGGCATTTTATAATTTGTTTTTTAAACCATCTCTGGGAGGCAAGTACTAATATATTAACGTACATTTGAGACTACTGAAGCTTAGAGAATCAGAGGAATATACCCAAAGTCAGGTAAATTTGCAAGCAGGAATTCAAACCTAATTTAGTCTAACTCCAAATTTGTGCTCTTACCCACAATGCTATAATATCCTGTCTTGCACCCATTTTTTCTAGTACATTCACTTACACTTTCCTACCTCTGTTTTTCACTTTATTCCATTTATCACCTAATTCAAATATTCTATCTTGCTGAATTATGTTTTTCTCTATATGTTTTTATATATGAATAGCAGTAAATCTAAGTGGATACAAGGAAGAATATAAATTTAAAAATGTACAGGACATTGGAAAATGTGATTAATAGAGTTTGGTGGGTATAGAAGTAACAAGTAACAAGCCAATAAATAAGATGAAACAAAACAAAAACAACTAATGGCAAAGAAACACAATCTCTAAATATCCTTTGCAATCCAGAACAACAAAAATGCGACTTAAATTGCAAGATTTTATTTCCAAACACTATTATTCAACTTTTAAAATGATAAAATACTGGAACCAATCAGGGATTTATATGGTTACTAGACTATTTCCTGGTCAGTTACATCATGGGTTTTGGCCAGTCACAGGGCCTTAGTTATAGAATTTCACAAAATCTATTTCTAGTTTCCTTATCATTTTTGTAAGAATTAAATATTTCAGTTTTCATGATAGGAATCAACATGTAATTAATTAGAATGTTGAATGTTTAACAATTGCACTTCTATTTTTAAAAAAGCTCTAAAATCGTTGTTACTGAGACAACAGATTAAATATCACTTTTGTTTAAGCTCTTGGCCTTAAAATATGTTTCTTTACAAAGCTTTCTCAACTAATTTTTTTCTACTAATGAAGAGGAAAAAAAGCCTTCACCCTGATTACAAGTATACTATTTTTTAAATTCCCGCAGCTTCTCATAAAATTATATAAACAGATATTTGTAGGGTTGCCCATAATTCTGTACTGTTTTCTCTGAACACATTTACTCATGAGCAATAAGACATGAGATATCTGAACTAAATTCATAGCTAGAGGTATAATTAAGAACAGAAGTGATATTAACCTTTGCAACAAAGATTTTGCTTCTATATTAAAAATGTTTGAAGATAAATGAAGCAAGGGATAGAGGGGGGATGAGATACATGAATTTACAAATGGCTGGTAATGGTTTGCCTTTCTGGAGTACATTATTCAGTTAACTTTAAGATAGCATCCACTGTCCTGGTAACCCCTGAAAGCATCTAATCAGAACATCTCACAAATGTAGGGAGGATGCTGACAGAACTGGTTTTGGCTTCTTAGCTCATGTCCTGTTGTGAGCTTTGTTCTTCTGAGTTATGAAAGACAGAATATGTACATTACAAAATGGCCTGAGGAGTCTGATAGGAATGTCTAGAGTTCATCTGCATGAAATTTATTTCCCTTCATTAATATTTAACTTACTTAATAATATGTGGTAAGTAAAACTGTCTGTACAAAATTGAAGAAATCTAAAATTATTAATGGAAAATTGACAGACAAAAGTTCTTAAAACACTCATTTATTGAATGCTTATGAGGACTAGGCTTTGTTTTTTAGTCTCTTTTGTATATTATTTAATTTAATCTCCCAGGAACTCTAGGAGGTGAGTACTAAGCTAATGCCTTCTTTTCAAATGAGAAAATACTGCCACAATGTTCAAAGATGATTTAACTGGTAAGGCACAGAATAAGGTTCCTAATTCAGCAGTATGACTCAATTACTAGACAAAGCATCCTCTTTGACTCTGCACTGTTTTAAATAACAATGCTCTCCTTGGTATTCACATTCCTCCAATCTTCCCTTAGAATTATCATTAATGCTTCTTAATACCAAGACATTCTTAGTTTAGTGTAAAATCTGTCAATTGGGTGATTTACTAAAGAATAAAACCCCAAGGCGGGGCACCTGGGTGGCTCAGTGGGTTAAAGCCTCTGCCTTTGGCTCAGGTCATGACCCCAGGGTCCTGTGATGGAGCCCCATATTGAGCCCCACATTGAGCCCCACATTGAGACCCAGCATCAGGCTCTCTGTGTGGCAGGGAGCCTGCTTCCTTCTCTCTCTCTCTCTGCCTCCTTGTGATCTCTGTGTCAAATAAATAAAATCTTAAAAAAAAAGAATAAAACCCCAAGGTTAACTAGCATATGAAGGGACAATCAGAATTATTAGTAATCAGAAAAACAAAGCAAATTGATAGAAGAGGAGAAAAAAACTTTATACCTTTTCCACCCATTTGAAAAAAAATCAGAGAACTGGATAATGCTATTTGTCTGTGGGACTGTTGACATATATGAACATTTCATTTACCTTTCAGGAATGTCAACAGTTGGAGTCATTTTAGCAAACAATATGACAACAGTCAGCTAAAAATAAGATAAGCTCATATCCCATAAATATGCAATTCAATTGTATATATATTTTTCTCTCTCACATATATATCTATTAAGGGCTAAGCACAAGAATGTTTCTTGCAGTAATGTTTGTGGTAGAACTTTAGAGTACGATAGGAATATAGATATCCATCACTGGGAAGAACACTAAAGCAAAATGTAAAGGGTGGACATGACAGTATAAGTGAAGTTACAACTAACTGTTTAGATAAAAGTTTAGTCACATGGATGGATTAAACTTAAAAAATGTAAGCCTCAGTGATATACAAACAAGAACTATAAGATGTTATAAATTATCTTAATAAGTGTTAATAAAACATTTATTCCCAAACACATTCTACATGAAGTCTAACTAAATGATTGTCAGTAGGATGAGGATGAAGGGGGAAAATATATGAGAATAAAATCAAATTAATTGTCAAGATAGGGTCCATGTGGGTTCTTATGATGATACTGTGCCAAGAACTACGATTAACTTAATCCTCAGTACTGTGCTCTAATTGAACTGGGCAGTTAGAGGTGGGAATATTTAATTTCCTATTCAGCAATCTACCTTATTTTCACACGTTCTAACATGCTGTGTAGCCTACTCATTCTGGGTGAGTCTACATTCATCATAACTAATAGCCCCAAGGAAAGTATCTTTTTTCTCTTTAGAGTTAGTAAGAGAAGATGCTCATATACATTCATGTGAATTTGGATTGTTATAGTCTATATTATTTGAAACCTAAAATTTGTTTTACTTTCCTGGGCAGATGGTATCTTTGTATGGAGCTACCTGTTGGGCTGAACACAAGTGAATTTCTAAGCCAAGAAACATAAATATTTCATCTCCTTAGGGGATCCATCTTTTTCCTTCTCTGTTTATACTATTTGTTAATGATCCTCCTAGTAACTGGTTTGGCATCAACATATTTCTTCACACAGGCAACCGTATTGTTTTATAACAGTTTGTCTGACATTTTAAGATAAATTCCAACAGGCACTTTTGGGTCTTTGGATTTAGCCTTTATATTCTAAATAGAAGCTACCATAATTATACTTTTCTTTTAATGAGTTTTGAAAAGGGCTTCCCTCTACTTAGTCTGCTCTTTGAGAAGACAGCCTATTAAGCCCATCACAAATGGCAGTTAGAAACATTTAACTTCTGGGGCATTTGGGTGGATTGGTTGAGCGTCCGGCTCTTGGTTTTGGCTCAGGTCATGATCTCAGTGTCCCGGGATCAAGACTCTTGGGCTGCTCCTTGGTCAATGTGAAGTCTGAGATTCTTTCCCCTTCCCTCTTCCTCCTCCTCAGCTCCTCCCCCTGTCGGTGCACACACACTCTCTCTCTCTTTCTCTAAAACAAATAAGTAAATAAAATCTTAAAAAACAAAACCATTTAACTTCTTACTTCCAGTGCATGACCATGATTCTAAACAATCACACACTTTTGGAATATAAGCAGATATCACTTAAACACAGAAAATACATTGCCACATATTCTAATTCAACTGTCCTTGTTACCTTGACTATCCAGAGTCAAATATCTAGCTTGACATAAAAGATGTATCAATAGGTATAAGTCTGAAAATTACTTAATATTTATAGCCAACTCAGAAATGTAAGAAAAAAAAAGAAATTTTTCATCATTTTTCCCCCCTATCTATCCTAACTTCTGTTTCTATTGTGCTTTTGCACACATAACAATCTATCTAGAATGGAATAGCTTTGCCTTCTTTTAGTTTTTTTTTTTTTTTTTTTTTTTTTTTTTTTTAATCTCTACACCAGCTACAAATGAGGAGAGTTTCAGTCTGATCAATATCATCATGGAACAATTTTGAACAGGTTTCCTCCTCATAGAATCACAAACTTCTAATTTATCTTCTGGTCCCTCCCATACTTATTTAAATTGTTTTTGAGTCATTCCTTGTTATCCTATTAGCCCACTTTTGACTAAACTCATATATCATCCAGACTGGGATCATATCATTGTACATTAAAAATGTGGGAACTGTTGTCCTTTTTGTCATGTTCTTCTTTTTTTTTTTTTTTTGTCTGTCATGTTCTTCTGAACTAGTTTCCAACATAGATTATCATTCATATTCCTGTTCACATACATATACATAGAATGTTATATACATATGTCAAATATTCATTTTTAACAAGTATGTGTTCAAAAATAATTTAGAAAATATACGTAGCACAATGTTTTTTTAAATCTCAAATACAACTACACACATATAACAACTATTAACATTTTTAATGATTTCTTTTTTGAAAGTAGAGCCTTTTTTCCCCAGAGCATATAGAAAAGACATAAAAAGGTACTACTAGACAATTATAGTTTAAAAAGAAAATTTAAAGGTAAATGAATCTAAAAGACACAACCTGTATGCATTGGGAATGTTCTTGAGCCTGAAAAAATCTGAACTAACTAATTTATCAAGACCATTTTTGTTTACAAAAGTTGATAGGGATATCCTAAAATTCTTCTCTATCCACTTTGTTACATTCTATCAGACCCAATGCTTACTTAAAGAAATCTATGAGTTCATTGTGAAATTAGGTCATAATAAATTCATTGAATGAAATGGGCAAAATATCAAGTAACCAGAATATTTTCATGTTTGTCTTGGAATATGTTCTTGTTTGTGTAAAAAAAATATTTTTAAACAATTATGATCTACCTCTATATTATATATCTTTCCTATTCTTTTTCTTCCTCATCCAAACCTCTCAAAACTCCCTCATTCCCAATTCTTTCTTAAAATAAATTTTGTGAAGAAATAGTTTTCCTATTGATAAAAATCTTGACTGCTTTTTAAACACTAATTTTATTCACATTTTTATCCCGCATACAGACACAGAAAATTTTAATAGAGGAAAATGGAAAACTATGAAATTTTCACCTGTTACAATGTTACACTTTTTAGCTTCATTTCTGAAGTGATGTTCAGTAATCCTCTTACTCAACTATATTGCACTACTCATAGTGCTATTTCCAAAAGCCAAGCTCTCTTTAGACTCAAAATCTTATCTACTGTTGGCGTTCTCAGAAATAAAAACTCTGTTTGCTAAAGATTGAAGTCAATTTTACTCTTCTCTTCCTAAAACTTGCCTAATATATGTGTGTATACATACATGTATATATCTATATATACATATAGATATACATGTATATATTGTGTAAATATACATATATTTATATCTGTATATCTACATCTCCCTCTCTTTCTCTTTCTCTAAATATATACATATGATACAGGTATTATTTTACTATACATATGTATATGTATATATTATACATTATGCTTTATATATCATGTAATATGCATATATGTATGATATATACATTATGTATTATGTAATACATATACAACATGCATGTTACACACACACACACACACACACACACACA
>ML100049.1:6932-20403 GCA_003697995.1 Taxidea taxus jeffersonii
CTGTGGAAAGCCCTAAGGACCTTTGATGGAAATTTTATAATGTAAAGGGGAAGAAGAGAAGAATATTTAAAGGTGAATTGAAGTGCTTCTTCAAAATCAATAAAGAAAATTAAACCTCCTTAATGATCTCAGACCAATAATACAGTCAGAGCCAGTATCTTCCCCATATATCAGGTATCTCTCTGGCCTTTGAAAAATTGCTTTTTGTGACTTTATTAGTGGCTGCCTAAATGAAAGGGCTTTTATTTGGATCTCGGTTTTAGTGGGTACAATCATATCAACAAAGATGCCCTAATTAATGTTCTCAAAATCTTTCACCTGGACTTTGTCATGCCTTTACAACTATGCTCTCTTCTCCTTGCCTTGTCTGCCTTCAAATTATCTTCTGTAAAGACAACAGAATGCTGTTTCTAAAAGAACGATTTGATAGGTTCATCATTTGTTGAGCTCTCATTGTCTTGTATGGGAAAAACAATTATCTAAAATTTGGTCATCACTTGTTTGTCTCCATGTTTGCTGCTTTGCTTTCAAAGGAATCCTGTACTCTAGCCCTTCCTAAATCCATTTTATTTTGGAATAATCTTTTAAAAAATCTTTTCACTTTAGAATAATCTTAGATTTTCAGAAAATTTGCAAAGATAGGGTTTACATATACTCCCACCCATTTTTCCCTATACTTAGCATCCTGCATTACCACCATGATATATCTTAAAACAAGGAAGAAATATTGGTACATTACTAGTGATTGAAATCTATTCTTCATGAAGATTTTACCAATTTTTCCCTAAATGTCATTTTTCTGTTCCAGATCCCATCCAGGATACCACAATGTTTGTAATCACCATGTTTCCTTATTCTCCTCTGGTATGTAACTCTTTCTCAAGATTTTCCTTGTTTTTTATGGTCTTGAGAATTTTAAGGAGTAATGGTTAGACATTTTGTAGAGTGTCATTTGAATTTGTTTGATGTTTTTCTTTGTGATTATGTTGGAGTTAGGGCATTTTGTGAAGAATACCCTTGGAGGTGAAATATTTTTTTCACCACATTATATCAATAGGAACATGCTATCAGTATGACTTATCTGTGGGTTATTAACCTTGACCTATCAGTTTGCCAGGTTTCTGCACTATAATGTTAAATTTTTCCTTTGTGTATTCTTTGTAACTGAGTCACTAAGGCAGCCTGCATATAAGGATGAAAGGAAGATTGAACTCTACCTCCTAGAGGGGACAGTATCAACATATATTATTAGGAATTTCTCTGCAAGGGTGATGCATCTCTTTTTATCACATTTACTTTTTTGTCTATTTTTTTAGTCATGTGTTTATATAAGTATGGTCTTAGGAATATTCATTTTATACTTCGGGTTACAATCCAATACTACATTATTTATTTTTATTGTTCCCTGTGTTCCATCTTCTAGAACCTTTGAGCAAGATTACAACTGGGTCTCAAAAGGACTGAACTGTGTATTTGGAAGGTGGTCAGGACTTGTACTTCTCTCTTCTGCTTTACTGTCTGTGTCTAGTTCATTTTTTTCTCCCTCTGTAACCTCTGGCTGTATAGTGGGACACAGCTGCTATTTCAGGCCTATTGACTTCTTGGTAAAGTTACAGCCATATATGCTCATATGACTTTTTTATTGTTCTACATCAAGTTTATTTGGAAAAGCAATTTGTATTTGCCTAACTTAGCTTAACTGGTCCAAGAATGTATGGTCAAAAGTATGGTGTAGGTCATGAAGTCATGAAGTGCAATATCTCAATATCATAGACGGGGAAGATATTTCCCAGAGGATGGTAGATTGCTTTCAGCTTGCCAGATATCCCTAAAGCATCCACTATAAACATATGTGGCCTTATGAATGCTGCCTCCTCTTCTTTAAATGCACCTTTATCTTTGGTCTGTACAGAAAGTTCCACATGAAGCATGTCTTCAAGGATATTCTCTCTGCCCAACTACTCATCTTAGTTATACTCTCATGTGAGCACCTACATCATTTTATTAATAATGAATACACTTATTCATCCTATAGTATCTATTCACATATTTTTTCTCAACATTCTAAGCCTCTTGAGAATGTTTTCTTGTGTAGTTTATCTTAACATTTCTAAGATTTAATACAGTCTGTAACACATTATAGTCTCAGTAAGTGGATTTTGGATGAATAAATAAATGTATATTAGTAGGATATGTATTAAATTACGGTATGGCTGAGGACACTAAAATTAAAGTGCAAAACTAATGAATTTTAGTTAAAAACATTAATACTTGCTGATTAAACCATTAAAAAGATAATTTCCTCTCTGCTACTCCCCATAAAGAAGCCCTAGAAAATAGGAAGCCTTAAAAAAAAACCACAGCTCTTTTGGAATGGGAGGAATTGGGGAGATTCAAAAGCAAGTAAGCTGAAAAACATTTTAAGAGATAAGTGGAAGTGAAAGAAAAAAACCCAGAGTATTAATTTTCAGGGTCTAATTCAATCAGCAAGAAAGGATTTCTCAAATGTATTTGTAGGAGACAGACGGTAAAGAGAAAATTGGTTTGCTGAAAAATGAGAACGGGGAATTAGAGACAGGCTAAGCAAAGGGAAATGTGTTCAACAGCTGCATTTTGCTTTGGTCTTTACAAATCTAAGGGGAGATAAGGAATTGCTTAGAATAAAAACCACAATTCTGTTTTAACATAGTCAAGCCACAGCTGAGGATGAGTATGTAACTAAGAAGAGGAGGGCAGTTCAGGCTACCAACTCTGCCTAGGCTTGCTGAATTCATGATGTAAGTCCTCATCTCATACTTGGTCTTGTCTGGTTTTGGAGTTTTCAATTGCCTGCTGATAATCCAGTGCATTTGTAGGAACCCCACTTGAAATTCTCAACCTACTATTACTTTACTTGGACAAAAATGTTGCAGCAGAAAGAGTACAGATTGATAAGTCAGAAGAATTGGAATTATGGTCTTGTGTTAGAGATAAGAATTTGGATTACAGTAGCATGTCATTTTAAGTTAAAACTTTGACAGTAGGAGTAGTTAACAAAACCATACATAGTAAAATGAGCAATAGGCCAAGAAAGATTAAGAAGAATACATATACTTAATGAATGGAAAAATAGAGGGGTTCCAAAAAAAAGAGACTAAAGGAAAAATATGTTCCAGAAGGTAAGAGGAGAATAAGGAATGTCATAAAGAGAGGAGATCCTTCCAAGTAGAAGAAAGTGGACACAGAATCAAATGCTACAGATTAAGAAAGGCTGGGTTTTTAAAAAGTCCTTTGAGGTTTCATTGAACGCAGGGCTAGATCTTTGGATTGCTGTGTTCTTCTCAACCTGAACCAGGCCCACACAGAAGCAACCATGTCTAAGGGACCTGCAGTTGGCATTGATCTTGGCACCACCTACTCCTGCGTGGATGTATTCCAGCACGGGAAAGTGGAAATAATTGCCAAGGATCAGGGAAACCGAACCACCCCAAGTTATGTCACCTTCACGGACACCGAACCATTGATCGGTGACGCTGCAAAGAATCAAGTTGCGATGAACCCCACCAACACAGTTTTTGATGCCAAACGCCTGATTGGACAGAGATTTGATGATGCTGTTGTCCAGTCTGATATGAAGCATTGGCCTTTCATGGTGGTGAATGATGCTGGCAGGCCCAAAGTCTAAGTAGAATACAAGGGAGAGACAAAAAGCTTTTATCCAGAGGAGGTGTCTTCTATGGTTTTGATGAAAATGAAGGAAATCGCAGAGGCTTATCTTGGGAAGACGGTTAGAATGCAGTTGTCACAGTACCTGCGTACTTCAATGATTCTCAGCGTCAGGCTACCAAAGATGCTGGAACTATTGCTGGTCTCAATGTACTTCGAATCATCAATGAGCCAACTGCTGCTGCTATTGCTTATGGCTTAGACAAAAAAGTTGGAGCTAAAAGGAATGTGCTGATCTTTGACTTAGGAGGTGGTACTTTTGATGTGTCAATCCTTACTATTGAAGATGGGATCTTTGAGGTTAAGTCCACAGCTGGAGACACCCACTTAGGTGGAGAAGACTTTGACAACCGAATGGTCAACCATTTTATTGCAGAGTTCAAGCGCAAATATAAGAAAGTTATCAGTGAAAACAAGAGGGCCGTTCATCGTCTCTGTACTGCTTGTGAACGTGCTAAGTGTACACTTTCTTCCAGCACCCAGGCCAGTATTGAGATTGATTCTCTGTATGAAGGAATCGACTTCTATATCTCTGTCACTCGTGCCCAGTTTGAAGAATTAAATGCTGACCTGTTCCATGGCACCCTGGACCCTGTAGAGAAAGCCCGTCGGGATGCCAAGTTAGACAAGTCTCAGATCCACAATATTGTCCTGGTGGGTGGTTCTACCCATATCCCCAAGATCCAGAAACTTCTCCAAGATTTCAATGGAAAAGAACTGAGTAAAAGCATCAACCCTGATGAGGCTGTTGCTTATGGTGCAGCTGTCCAGGCAGCCATCCTTTCTGGAGACAAATCTGAAAATGTTCAAGATTTGCTGCTGTTGGATGTCACTCCACTTTCTCTTGGCATTGAAACTGCTGGAGGAGTCATGACTGTTCTCATCAAGCGTAATACTACCATTCCTACCAAACAGACACAGACCTTCACTACCTACTCCGACAACCAGCCTGGTGTGCTTATTCAGGTGTATGAAGGTGAGCGTGCCATGACCAAGGACAACAACCTACTTGGAAAGTTTGAACTCACAGGCATACCTCCTGCCCCTCGTTGTGTCCCTCAGATTGAGGTCACTTTCGATATGGATGCTAATGGTATCCTCAATGTCTCTGCTGTGGATAAGAGCACAGGAAAAGAGAACATGATTACCATCACTAATGACAACGGCCACTTGAGCAAGGAAGATATTGAGCGTATGGTCCAGGAAGCTGAGAAGTACAAAGCTGAAGATGAGAAACAGCGGGACAAGGTGTCTTCCAAGAATTCACTTGAGTCTTACACATTCAACATGAAAGCAACTGTTGAAGATGAAAAACTTCAGGGCAAGATAAATGATGAAGACAAACAGAAGATTCTTGACAAGTGCAATGAAATCACCAACTGGCTTGATAAGAACCAGACTGCAGAGAAGGAAGAATTTGAACACCAGCAGAAAGAGTTGGAGAAAGTCTGCAACCCCATCATCACCAAGCTGTACCAGAGTGGCAGGGGGAATGCCAGGAGGAATGCCTGGAGGCTTCCCTGGTGGTGGAGCTCCTCCCTCTGGTGGTGCCTCCTCTGGGCCCACCACTGAAGAGGTTGATTAAACCAACCTGAGAATAAATAGGTTGAGCATTGTTCCACACACAATATTCAAAGGACCCAAATTTGTAGCAAATTCCATGGCAGTTGTAACATTGAGCTGCTATAGCAAAAAAACTGGGCATTCTTGATACTTGAATATGGAATATGTGCACAGGGAAAGGAAATAAACATTGCACTTTATAAGCACTGTATTGTTAAGTGGAAAATGCAATGTCTTAAATAAAACTGTATTTAAAATTGGCAAAAAAAAGTCCTTTGAATTAAATATTATTATATCCATTTATAGCAAATTATTTTGGATTATCTTTTCAAGAGATACATGACTTCCTTTGATTTTTATTGTTTTGATTTTTATTGTTTTGATTTTTCTTGAAATAGCTTACATTTTCTAAGGCCCAAACAATATGTTTGATATGGAGTTGTTCTGATAACATTATCTTTTAAGTAACATTATATTTTTTAAATCTTGTAACATAGCTTTGCTACTTTAATTTTTTTCAATATTACTACAACCATTTCTTTAAACAATTTTTATTTATTTATTTATTTGAGAGAGAGAGATTGAGAGCTTGAGCAGGGGGAGTGGGAGAAGGAGAAGCAGACTCCCTGCTGAGTAAGGAGCCCCATGTGGGGCTTGATCCCGGGACTCTGGGATCATGACCTGAGCAGAAAGCAGATGCTTAACAGACTGAACCACCAGGCGCCCCTACCAACCACTTCTTAAGAAGACAAACTGGTGATATTATATGATTATTCCCCTAATCCCTGGTACAAAAAAAAACTATTATTGGTGGTGATTTTTTTCTTTAAGAGGATGACTTTTGAACTAGAGAAGTAATTTGGATTTTGAATAGAGAAATTTATTTATTTATTTAACTTTTTTTTTAAAAAGAGTTTATTTATTTATTTGACAGACAGAGATCACAAGTAGGCAGAGAGGCAGGCAGAGAGAGAGGGAGAAGCAGGCTCCCCGCTGAGCAGAGAGCTCAATGCGGGGCTCGATCCTAGGACCCCGAGATCATGACCTGAGCCGAAGGCAGAGGCTTCAACCCACTGAGCCACCTAGGTGCCCTGAGAAATTTTTTAAATTTAGATCTCAGTTCTTGTATTTCATATAGATTCTTGGACAAGTGGGTCAAGTCATTTTTATCTATCAGAGGCTCATTTTTCTCATTTGTACATCTAGAAAATGGGTCTAATATCATCTGTGTCATAGAATGGCTCCGAAGATAGATGTGAAAAGGAGTGCACAACTGAAGATGCTAGTTTCTTTGTTGCAATATAAGCTTATATTTAATTATGTTTAGCTCAAATGAAATGACTTTTGAGAGAAATGAAATTTTCTCTAGGTTAAAAGGTGAGGCTCAGTCTGTGGATCTAGAAGAAATCAAATGTCTTTCCATATTCTTACATTAGCCCAAAGCAGTCTTTATACTAAACCATTCATCTTGGGTAAACAGCAACCTAAAATCATTTTCTCATTTTTTGCATGGCCTCTGCAGATTTCCAATTACATTTACACAAATATGTTAGGCTCCCTCTAATTAAGTGATATCTTGTTCTACAGTTAGTCTACAGAAAACATTGAATACCAGAAATTGAAATGTCTTTGAATTGTCATTTCTGCAGGGTTCCAGAGAAACAGTGGTATTATTATTCTGAAATAGGGTTCCAGAGAAACAGAGGCAAATATGTGACTTGACTTTTATTGCCTCAGGCTTTGCTTTTACCATCTGTCATTGACTGTCAGAATAAACTTGTTGATGGTCTTCAAGAAAAGGGAGGTCAAAAGTCATGTGCCTCAGGCAAAGCCTTAATTATATTATTGCCTACCTGGACCTTTATCACTGACTTCCTGAAGCCATATTCACACCAGATACTAGAATGTTGATTGCAGTAAATGATGGATTTCTTCCCTTATTTTACAATCTCAAATTTGGTGACCTGCTACCTGCAAGACTATAAGTTCTTTTATAACACTATCTTCTATAGAAAACTCTCCCTGACCTAATTGTTCTACCTCCCCAGAAAGCTTGGATGAGTGCCTCTGAGTCTCCTGTGCATAGCCCCCTCATAACACTTAAGGCATCCCATTGTATTTCATATATTTCCATGACTTTCTCTTCTGCTACCTGTGTCAGCCTTGGGAGAAGATCTTATCTTCATAAACTATGTGTCTATATTCCTATGTTCAAAATACCTGCATTGCAGTAGGGATGCCTTAAATATCAGTTGAGTAACTCAGTGAATTGACAGAGTCATTATTTGGCTTCTGATCCTATGATATTTAATATTTCTATGATTCCACAATTCTCATTTGTAGTGTAGGCATCAACAGGAATACTTCATCTTTTACTTTCTTGGTTCCACAGTAGCCTTTGCCTTTTTCTGTTTTCAGCATACTTTGGAAACATATACTCATTTTCATATTACTCGAAGCCATGTTAGGATTCTTGTGTACTGGAATCCTCAGTGTTTTTGCACAGCTTTTAAAAGAACCCACTTCAGAAGTGGGCATTTGGAGATTGAAGATTCAAATCAAATGTTACCTTCATCTTCTATAAAACTTTTCTTGACTTTCCAGGAAGTGTTAGATCACTAATGAAATTTCTTCATTCTCTTACAGAACTCAACTGGTTATGGTTTAATTCATCCATTTATAGGGAAGACAGAGACTGAGAGTTCCAGAACAATATCTTTCTTATTCATATATTGTTCCTTTTGCCTGGATGAGTGTTACTTACTAAGACTTTGCACATATTATTCCCTCTTATTAGAACACTCTATTGAAAACACTGTACCGTTACTACCTCCTGCCCTATTCCAATGCTAATACAAACACATACTTCACTGAGTAACCCCTAAATACCCTTTCCATTTTAGCTTTTTCCTATTTTCAGAAATGTCCTACATGATTATATTATCATATTGTGTTTGAATATTCATTTCACTTTTTCATACTAGTCTATGAGTTTTTTAAGGTCAAGAATGGTGTCTTGTTCTCCTTTGTGCCTCTCATGTCTAGTTTAAACCTGAACATAATACATGATGAATACAAATATATTTTTTTAAATAAATATAACAGTGTACCATTCTTCTGGGCACGTATCTAGTCATTATTGGCCAGGAAGTGAATCCTTCTGGCCAATTTCGCATGCTGTTATCTATACCTAAAAATTAAGTGAGTTCATCGCTGTGGAGATATTGAGAGAGACTTTATAGCTATTGTCTTTGGTTAAGATTCAGTGACTAATAATGGGAACATAATACTTAACACATTACATGACTGCTATTGATTGGTTTTCAAGAGAAAGTTTATTAATCTTAGCATTTCCTGTGGCAAAAGAGTGGATTTGTAGACTTGTTTTTCTCTGGGTGGATGACTCAGCTTATAGAAATTTAGTTCCAGGAAATTTAAGTAAAAAAGATACAATTGTAAATGCCATATGGACTATGTCTACTGTGTCAATCTTTTTTTTTTTTTTTTTTTTTTTTTTTTTGGTGGCAGCCTGAATGAGGGCCTCCTGAGAAGTATTGAATGTTACCTATGTTATGAGTGTAAGCTCTTAAATAGCACTAATGAGGGGCGCCTGGGTGGCTCAGTGGGTTAAGCCGCTGCCTTCGGCTCAGGTCATGATCTCAGGGTCCTGGGATCAAGTCCCGCATCGGGCTCTCTGCTCAGCAGGGAGCCTGCTTCCCTCTCTCTCTCTCTCTCTCTCTCTCTCTGCCTGCCTCTCTGCCTACTTGTGATGTCTCTCTGTCAAATAAATAAATAAAAAATCTAAAAAAAAATAGCACTGATGAGTGTTTCTTATTTTCTATAGATCACCTGTTTTCTTATAATCCACATCTACAATTAACCCAAACAAGGTGCCATTATACTCAGTTCCCTATTGATTATCATTGTTTTGGCGAGATCCTCAGGGAAAATATTAGTTAGTGGTTCTTCAAATTGGGAACCTAATTAGCAATGCTGACTTAGTATAGTTGTGAGTAACAATTTTAGAGTAAACTCTTCTGTGACCCATTTTCTATGCCAGTCTACCTGAACTCTCCCTTTTCTTTTCTTTGTCTCTCACTTTATTTCTCCCTTATACCTATCTTTGTTGACTTTCTATCATATGTAGGCCTTTCTTTCAACACTAGAGACAGAAAAAGTTAAAACCCAAATGCTATCCTCAAAAAATTTTAAGGTCTTATGTAAGTACACAAATAATTTCAACAAAGCTCAATAAATTTTGATGGAGATATTATAAAATATTGAGGATGAAAAAAATAATTCAATACATCTGAGATGGAGAGAGATGGACAACATTCCCCCACCAAAAAACTCCTATACAAATAAACAACAACAAAAACAAAGATTCTTAGTGGAAATGATGAGATAGTAGTTCACGAGGGCTGAGAAAATAGGGCACCTTAAGAAGGAATCACATTTTTCTACAGGGAGTCACACAGACTTATAGGGGAAATATAGATCTGTGCTGTCCAATATGGTGGCTAATAACCATATGTGGCTATTCAAATTTAAATAAATTAACATTAAATAAAATTAGAAATTCACGTTTTCAGTACAGAAAACACATTTCAAATGCTCAAGAGCCATATGATGTTATCTTATTGGACAATATAGCTATAGAATTTTTTTCCTTTTTTTAAAATTATGCTCAGGTAGCCAGCATATAGTTCCTCATTAGTTTTTGATGTAGTGTTCAGTGATTCATTAGTTGCATATGGTTTAGAACTTTTACAACACCAATGGAAATTCCATCAGTTAGCAGTTAGCAGTGGTCTAAATTTTAATAATTATGCTAAGGGCAGAAGGCATGTTTTAGAGAATGGCTTAGAATTCAGATTGTTTTGTGAGAGAGAAGCTAAGATAAATTATAGTAATTATATTAATAGCTATCATTGATTAAATACTTACTGTGTTACATATTGACACATTTGATAACATATTAGTGTTTCTACCTATGGAAGTGGACATTGAAGTTCAAAGAAGGTAACTATCTTTCTAAGGTCTCTTAGCTAATGAATGAGTGGAAGAATAAGGCTGGGCCCAAAGAAAAGAGTATTTAAGAAATTTGAATTTTGTACATTACACAGTGGGGAAGAAATGTTCTAAGTAAGAAGGTGAATATGATGGGAGCTGTACCTTAAGAACAGTATTTTGGTGGTGGGTGGATTTTTGGCTGGCATGTCTGTGGTCAGGGGCATAATTTCCAACAGATATCTGAAATTAGATCTCAGAATATTTCAGAGTTCATTGAGATCTCTGTAAACCCAGCTTGGGTTTTTTTAATCTTCCATTTTTAGGTTATATCAAGAAAAAGCTAGAAGGTCGGAGTGTCAGGAAAATATGTTATTATATAGGCAGGAGTGTTTTTTAGAGTACAGATAGTTTTAGAAAATGTAGTCATCCAAGACATTTTTGGCTTATAAAATTATTCATATGCATGCATATATTTATAATTATGCTCACGTTCCAACACACATACCCACTCACCTCCTCATGTATAGATCATATCATAACAATTACTAATGTTAAAAGCAGAGGTTTCATTTTAAGATGTAAATTCAGTAGAGTTTTGGTATTCTTGGTTTTATCTTTTCCTTAATTCATTGAACAAATATTAATAAAGGCCTACACTGCTAGGTACTGGAGATGGAATGACAATTTAGTTTATGTTCTAGTAGAAGATACAGAAAACAAATCATGCAATTGCAATACTCAGTAAGTGGTACAATAGAAATTTGTGCCCTTGCTGAAGCATAAACCTGAATATTGGGCTGTGAATTAGTAAGATAGTGAATGATGTTAGTCGATCACATCTCAGTACAGCTGAGTTGTTCTCTCCTTCTTCTTATATACTTATAAATTTTCCTAAGGTTGTAAAAATGTTTTCTTTATGAAATATTGCTGACAAGGGAGAGATAAAACTTCAGTAAATGTTGAAAACTGTGGTTAAGATTTGAAGCTATGCCAGGGAACTCATTACACTCAACATAAATATAATTTGAGGTAAAGGAGAGAGGTTGGAAAATAATCTACAGGTATCTTCTGCTTTTTGAAATTTCATGTTACACTGGTTTGCTTTTATGAAGGACTTATATTAGTATCTGTTTTTTCCTAACTGAAAGAAATCCAATAGGATTTTCACTTTCTTTCTTGTAAAAACACAAGAAGTAAAGTCATGTTTAGTGTTTGTTTTGTAGCTAGTCATTATACAGGCTGTGCATACACCAAGCAGTGAGAGTGGCACCGCCAGGCTCCTTCCCAGGGAACTACACTCAGCCTCTCAGCATCAGTCTGTCATAGCTCTGAAATGTCTGTGAGCACCTGTGCTTTACCTTGATTTATTATGTGTATCCTTTAGTAAGATGCATCCCAAGGTATCAGAAAAGCCTAAGGGAGGTTATTTTGGGGGTCTGGGAATGCTCAGAAATTTTTCCATATGAATTAATAGTAACTGCTTCTTCACTTTATGCCATCTTGGCTTATAAAATGTTTCATTGGAACACTTTACTTTGAGATAACAAGGGAAACTTGTATTTATAAATTTACGAGTTCACAGGGTTCTAGGTGTAAGTGTGTATGATTTTCAAGAGAGTGTCAAGGATCTACTCTAAGAAAGGCAAGTTAAAACCACTGATTTGGGTTTTCTAAAAACGAGTCACACAAGAGATCACAGTTGAAATACCGTAATAATGATAAGGGTTTTATTCTTGAGGCTGTCTAGACTATACTGGCTTAAATATACTATATGAGAATATCTTCTCTGGGTCTTACTGGCTATTTGGACATTTACCTAAAGAAATGGGTATAGGTCCCTTCTGATATTAGTCACTGAGTTTTGGAGGATTTTAATACAAAGCAATATTAAATTGAAATACATTTTTTAAGTACAAATAATAGGTCCTGTTTTGATTCTGCTATTCACATATTAGGCAGAATTCTGGTAAAGCTAGGACACATTATTAGATCAACCCTCCATAGATAATAAGTGTTAACTCTGGAAAAAATACTTTTTTTTTAAAGATTTTATTTATTTATTTGACAGAGATCACAAGCAGGCAGAGAAGCAGGCAGAGAGAGAGAGGGGGAAGCAGGCTCCTCGCTGAGCAGAGAGCCCGATGTGGGGCTCCATCCCAGGACCCTGAGATCATGACCTGAGCCAAAGGCAAAGGCTTTAACCCCCTGAGCCACCCAGGTGCCCCTGGAAAAAATACTTTAAAAAGGACAAAAAAAATATGTGAAGAATTGGGGAACAACCAAAAGCAGAGACATACTAGAGGAGTGTCCACCTTTGATCGACTGGGACAGTACTGGGTGAATTTCACATTTTTATGGCTTTCAGCCTGAAAGCATGCCTGATTCGGTGCCATGTGGGGTAGTGAAAACTTATAGTCTTATTGGCATCAAAACTAGAGGGCAGAGTTTGGGGCATCATAGCTAATAGAATGGTGAAGGGGATCCAGAAAAGGGGATAACTAGAGGGGGGTGACCACAGTTTGTTGTCTAAACTGTACAAATCCCTGACTGACCTTTGAATCAGATCTGTACTAAAAGAACAATTGCCTACAAAAAAGTAGACAAAGTTTGCAGTTTGAATCCAGCCAAGTTAATTGACTACTAACACACACACACCAGTCTTCAGAGAAGAGAACCAAATCACATTGTTATTCATAATTCATATTATCATAATTACAGGACACAGTATGAAATCACCTGACATATTAAAATGTAGCAAAACAGGGTATCGAGGTGGCTCTGTCAATTAAGTGGCTGCCTTTGGTTCAGGTCCTGGGATTGAGCCCTGCATTGGGCTCCCTGTTCCACAGCGAGACTTCTTCTTCCTCTTTCTCTGCCTGCCACTCTCCCTGCTTGTGAGCTCTCTCTCTGTCAAATAAATAAATAAAAATCTTTTTAAAAATATAGCAAAACATGATTTATTCTGCAGAGAAAAAAAAACCAACAACCAATCAATGCTCTGAGATAACTCAGATGCTGAGATTAGTAGACAAGGATTTCATGCCAGCTGTTATGGATTTTTAAAAACATTTTATTTGCTTATTTGTCTGAAAGAGAGAGCAAGCACAACAGGGGGAGTGGCAGGCAGAGAGAGAATCGGGCTCCCCACTGAGCAAGGAACCCCATGCAAGACTCCATCCTAGAACCTTGG
>RCUC01123067.1:0-14179 GCA_003697995.1 Taxidea taxus jeffersonii
GTGGGACATCCTTGGCTCAAGACTTTGAAGTAGTTGGAAAGGTACTTTAAAGGAGTGACCAAAGTATAATATAATTAATAATTGGGTCTTATGAAGTACCTGAGACAGATAATCAGAATTAGAAGGAACCACATGCAACCTCTTGCCAAATATCCTTACAGGTCAGAGGAGACATCGGAGACCTCTTAATAAAGTCAAAGTTGGGGGCCACAGGACCAGTAGGGGTGCAGTCACAAAGGGAGCCTTCTCCATTGCTGACCTCTAGCATTCCTACTACATTGACTGCAGAAGATGTGGGATCTCAGAAAATAAGAGGAGACAGTACCCAAAGCCACCTCCTCTTCCTAAAGGTCCCATGAGAACTCAGTGATTTAGAGAGTCATGGACACAATTCACAGAAACATCATGTCTTTGAGTATCCTGGAAGAGTGAAGTAGAAATCATCCACATGGTCTATGGGGGAAGTCACCTCTCCCATAGATGTTCAAGATCCCTTCCAACTCCAATATTCTGTGATCTGAGAGTTCAACAAGCCAGAGGGAAAAGTCACAGAAATAGTGTTCATTACTGGAAGAGGGAAAGAGCAAATAATGACATGTTCTAGACATGGGAGATGGGCGAAGGCAGTCATGTAAGATTATTTGGATGGGGGAAGTGGATAAAAAGTTGATGCTGGGAAACAGAGATTCTTTAGCCAGTTCTTTTTAGTTAGAACCCAGTGGGCGTATGGATCTCTTGTAAGTGTACAACATTCAACCCAGATTATTTTAAACAATCTTAGTCAAACATACTCAAGAACTCTTTGCAGAAATTTTCAGCTCACCACTGATGTCTCCCCATAAGTCTGACCATCTTTGATCACTTTTCCCAGAACCCTCCTTCTCATCATGGGGTCCAGGGCCACCCTAACTGCCTTCTTCCTCTCTCCAGTACAAGCCCCCCATCTACCACTTCTATAGCCACATCGTTTCCAATGACAGCACAGTGATCGTGAAGAACCAGCCCGTGAACTACTCCTTCTCCTGCACTTACCACTCCACCTACTTGGTGAACCAGGCTGCCTTTGACCAAAGGTAAGTTGCTCTGAGAGTGGAGGGCTGGCTGCCTTGTGTGTGCTCTGCAGTCCCTGTCAATCAGGCATGTTTCAGTCCTTATGCAAAATTCTCTCCCCTTTTCAGAGTGGCCACTGTTCACGTGAAGAATGGGAGCATGGGCACATTTGAAAGCCAGTTGTCTCTCAACTTCTACACTGTAAGTGGTCTCCAGGATCTCATTAGTGCCCTGTGGTCTTTTCAGGAGATGATGGGAGGCTTCCACAGAGTCTGCTCTTCCCTAAGCTCTCTGCAGAGCCCCATTCTTGAATTCAAATTAAGACATAAACTTTGGTCTAGTTTTAAACCTCTTCAAAGACTAGATGCCACAGGAAGGTTGAGTCATGGACTGGGTAGAGGAGTCATAAAAGGGCCACAGAGATATAAAGTGCACGTTCTCATCTTATGATAAAACTGAGGCAAGGGCAATCCTGTGAGTCATCAGAGGTCAATAGGCAGTAAGACAGCCAATATCTAACTCTTAAACCATCTTAGTTTCCATTGCAACCCGCTCCAGAGAGTGGTATTAGAATCTAGCTCCTGTTAAAGCATTTGGCACAGAGTAGTGACCTTCCTGCCTGGGACAGAGCTGAGAGAGAGGTCAGGGTTGCCCCCTGCTGCCTAGTTCCTTGGTATCCAAAGCCGTTCAGAGAGTGGGCTTCCTCTTGGTCTTATTTGGACATGCTGCCTCTGTTTACATTGAAGTAAAGTACACTTTGGTCTCTCAAAATAAAACTTAATAAGCCACAGCCATTAGCCCAGCTGCCCTCCTGTCTAGAAGGGGTGTTAGGTTTTTTAAACCTGCAGCTTCCAACGAAGAGGCATACTTACAGTGACACTCCAGCTCGCTGGAGGAAGATGTAGGCAGAAATAGAAACTTTTACAAAGAACATTAGAACTGGGAGATATCCTTAGAAGCCATCATGCCCAATGCATTCATTTAAGGAAAGGACTCTATTACCTGGAACTCCACTGGCCTTGAACTCTTTGAACTTGCTTTACCTGCTGCCTAGAAGCTACCAATCCAGGTGAACTCAGAAGGTGAGAGATTCTCTAGAAGGAATCCCAGACTCACCAGGTCCATTTTACAGTCAAGGATCTACAGCACAGAAGGAGGAAATGGTGTGCCCATGACCACACAGGTAGTGTGGAGCAGTGCCCAGTCTAACATATGGATCTCTTAGCACTGCTCTCTGAGGCTTACTTCCTATGAAGGGGATGGAGCTTGGGTTTCATGATCCCTCTTTTGCACTGGCCTCATTTAAGGCTCTGTGTTTAATTTCATATTCAAAATTTTGATTCTTTTTTTTTAAGCACTCTCTAAATTATAGAAGATTTAAGGTCCCAAAGAACCTAGGTTGGCCCCTGACCACACACAGCTAGTGGTTAATTCCAGAGAAAAGGAATCCCTTAGAACTCCTGGGCCTATAATCAGGAGGGTGAATGCAGTGTGGACCAGCAGGGGGATTAAAAGATGACAACATCATTGCAGTAACTGCTGAAGGTTATCCAGAGAGAAAAATGGACTCACTCTTCAACAACGGTCTCAGGGGACATTACGGCCATGACCAGTCTTTACTACTGAGCCCCTGTCCAGATGTGCATGATTGTTATTTTAACCTGATAAAATCATAGATATGGTCCTATGAAGATTTTATGACAGCTGGCAATAGAGAGGCATGAGGGTTCTTAAAAATCATCATCCACCATCTTCCATGTTGGGCTGTTTCAGACATATATATCAAATCTTAGGGTTGGAAGGAATCTGTTCTTTTTTAAGAAAACAAACAAAAAGAGGTGTGCCTCATCACCTCCCAGATCATCCTCTGGGCTAGAAAGACAGACTTACAAGGAAGTCTTCTTTGAGCTGTTCTAGAAATGAGGCTAAGGCATCCCCTGGGGCCCATCAAAACCCTTACAGGACAAACAGGTCTCAACAAAGAGGGGGTCTGATGTTGCAACAGAAACTTTTGTACTGATTAATATTCCTCCCATGGGCTTGGTTTCCTAGGCCTGACCCGCATGGCTGGTATTTTTCTTCTCCTCCCTTCTTCCGCTCTGAGAGCATTCTTGTGTGTTTCTGAAGCAACAGCTGCCCCCTGCATACATTTCCATCAAATTACCAGAGACAGAGCTGTGCCCTCGATTGGACAAAGGAATCAATGCACAGCTAATTGCTTAAGATTCCAAGAGCTCCACGTGTTGGGCTCCAAAACCACCAGTTCTACTCAACGTGCTTCTGCTCTTCTCCCTCTACCCCCTCCCACTCAGTCCTGCCAACAGCCCATAGTTGATATTCCTGGCGAGAAGTCGGGAATTGGCTTTATTTTGGCCCCTAATCCAAAATAAAGGAAGGTAGTCAGCTTGCAGAAGTGGACTAGCAGTGTGCTTAAGAAAATAGTCTGCCGTTGGCCCACTGGCTTAAAGTCTAGTTCTGCCATTTACTAGTTGCGTGATCTTGGGTAAGTTAGTTAACCTCTTTGGGCCTTCATCTATTCATTTGTTAAATAAAAATAATAATAGCACTTATCCCATATGAGGATTAAATAAAATTAAATTTATGAAGCATTTATCATACTACCTGGTACAAGGTATGGGACTGCAAAAGTAGCCAAACTCATGGTCACAGCCTTTGGCCCCATATAAAGTGAAAACTCTGAGAGTTCCTGGCACCAGCAGTTACCATTATAGTGTTGTTATCTTTACACCGTCAATGTCAGTGTGGGATTGGGTTGACTTTTATGCAATCAAAATAGTATTGACCACTCTTCTTAGTTAGACAGAGACCAGGGGAAAGACTTGGGATAGAACAAATGCAAGCAATAGAGGCCAAATTCATAGGCTTCCAAAGTCAGAACAATCTTCAGAGGTGATCAACCTTGACCTTCTACCCAATGTCCAAAGCCCTTCTGCAAGATTGCTAACGAGTGGGCTCCCTACCTTTCCCAAGGACAAGGACAAGTTGACCTTTTCCATTTTAGATCAGCATGTGAAATCTGATATCCTGAACTATAGCCCATTGGTCATTTTTCTGTCTTCTGAAATAATACTGATGTTGCTGGTGGCCCTTCAACTATCTCATCTCAAGCTTATCTTCCCCAACATCTCCCCACCACTGGTGCTCCATCATTCTACACCACTTCTCTGGGGACTATCCAATTGGCCACTGCCCCACTACAAAGCAAAGCCCAGACCTGAAATGTTATATTCTAGACCCTTTCAGACCTCTGTAGGACACAGTGGGTCAGGGGGGACCTTCTTAGTTTTGAAAGACTCTAGGAACATGTTTCAGAATAATATTAGCTCTGTGAAGCTCTCTTTCATTTCTATCTCACGTTGAGCTTATAAGCAACAGCAGCTCCCAGATCTTGCCCACATGAACCGCTGTTAAACCAGATGTATTCATCCTAACCGTGTCAATGGACCATTGTGATTCAGTCTTTCCATCAAGTGAAGGGACTGGAAGGCTTGATTTTCAAGGTGTCCTTCCCTCCTGTGCCACTTATGTGGTATTTCTATGTTTCCAGGAATGCAAAAACAAATGGTACAGGTATTATAGGATAATGATATCTGGAAATAGGCCCCTAACCATGTTATAAAGAAAGTAGGAGGAGATCATGCTGAGAAGAGAATTGCCTTAGCTATAACTATAAGGTGAGAAGTGGAGAAACTGACCATTAAAAGTGTTTGTTTCAGAAATGGAATTAACAGCACAGATTCTCCTCTCCACTTTGTAACAGAATCACACTAGTGCCTCTGCAAGTAGAGGCATTATTCCAATATTCTACTACCCCATGGGCTGGTTCCTGGGAGATGGGACTGGGAGAAGCACCTGTGGCTAGGTTGGGGGACTGCACTGTGGTCCCCAGGTTAGGTCCCACATTTGTTAACAGTCTTGGGAAATACGACAAGTCTCAGAAAATAATAATAAACAGCAACAACCATTGTAAATCTTCCACTTTCACTGTATGGTAAGCTAGTAAATCACTGATGGTTAAGAAAATTATTGTTTAATTATTGCAACCATTTAAGGGGTACAGAAGTCAGCCGACAGAAAGAAAAGAACTGACTTCTGAGTTACTGACCTAGGGAGCCCTAGCTGGACCCGCAATCGGGAAAAAATACAAAAGCCACTAGAAGGCGATTCTGAGGCCCCTCAGCGAATGCCCTAAATTAAATGGTCAGGGGCTAAAGTCCATTGCAACTAGATATCCTTGCTGACTCTGTTTATTCATTGTGGTTCTGCAAATCTCTAAGTCCATGAAACTCAGTCTTTTAACTAGCATCCTGGTTTAAGCTTTATGCTTCTATTATATAAAATCACCATCATAAAGACATTTCTGCAAGGTTGATGAAGGCAAAGATTACTTCCATTTTGCAGATAGGGAAACTGAGACCCAAATGTCTGACTTGCCTGTAAGTTGGTGGTGGGAGCTAGGATTAGCCCAGCGACCTTGTCCTTCTGTCATGATGCTTTTGTTTCTGGAGGCTCAACTCACAGAGTAGTGAAAGGTTGTTACTAAAGTTGAGTGAAACTAAGACAATGAATGGAGAAATCAGCCTCCTTAGGGTAGGTCCACTGGGCATACTACTGTATTTTAATAACTCCCCCAGAACTGCCTGATGAAGAGACCAAGTGAAGATCACACACACCATACCAGGGACCAATGGCTGCTGCTCCTGTGTTTCAATCAGGGTCATACTCCCTTGGCACTTAGAGAGGAGGTGACCACAGTCTTCTGGATCCATCCCCATAGCCTCTCCCACTTCACCGCCTACCCCCCTCACTTCCTACCTTTCCCCCACCCCCTATGCTCATCCAAGTTCCAGCATATTGGCCTCCTTGCTGTCCTGCTAGCTATACTGTCACCTAGGACTTTTACCTTAGCTGGAACATTCTTCCTCAGATGCCTGCATGCACTACAGGCACTATAGAAGCATTTCTTTGTATCAGTACTTAGCCTAGAAACACAGGCTTCCTTGCTTCCTTCAAGTCTTGGCTCAAATGCCACAACCTTGATGAGAGCTCCTTAACTACAACTGTATTTAAACTTGCAGCTTGCCTCTCCTTGCACTTCCAATTTACCCTCCCCTCCTCTACATTTGTTAGTTTTTCTTTTTCTTGTTTTTTTTAAAGATTTTATTTTATTTGACAGAGAGAGATCACAAGTAGGCAGAGAGGCAGGCAGAGAGAGAGAGAGAGAGAGAGAAGCAGGCTCCTCGCTGAGCAAAGAGGGGGTTCGATCCCAGGATCATGATCTGAGCCGAAGGCAGTGGCTTAACCCACTGAGCCACCCAGGCACCCCTGTTACAGTTTTTCTAATAATGTACTGTATTCTCTTCCAACATATTGTATAATTCACTTGTCTACTGTCTATCGTCTGCATCCCTTGCTGGAATGTCAGGTGGTTAGAGACAGAGATCTTTGCTTTTTTCCCAACTATATCTCCAAATACTGGATACCCTGACACAATATAGAGAGCGGTGCCTGACACATAGTAGGTGGTCAGTTAGTTACTGCTGTTGCCTTTGATGGTAACTGTTCTGGAATCAGATCATACACTCTCTGACCCAGGCTGGAATCTGCTCAGGCAAATGGTGGAAGCGAGCAAGAGCTAAGCGGGGTTGTCTATGTTTTATCCCTATTGCCATGGGTGATTAAGTAAAGCCCAGTGCTTCAGCATTCTTGGATTCTGCCTTTTTCCCATAAGCCAAATCTTGCTTCTGGCTGGCATAGATGAGACATATAGTATGTGTCTCATTGTGACCAGCAAATCCAGAGATGGGATACCCTCATCCCTTCCAAGATGGCACCAGCATCCGGGGAAGTACAGCTTCTCTAGGCCCTGAGGGTCTCTCTGTGGTCTCGCATGCTTGTGCCCTTGGGTGGATCCCCACCACCACCCCACCCCAAACCATCTGCTCCTATCACACCCAGCTGCCCAGTCTGAGAGGTCGTAATATCCAATGTCAATTTCCTCCCAAAGAATGCCAAGTTCTCCACGAAGAAGGAAGCCCCTTTTGTCTTGGAGACATCCGAAATCGGTTCGGATCTGTTTGCGGGAGTAGAAGCCAAAGGGTTGAGTGTCAGGTAAGTATGTTTCCTCCCTGTTTATATTTTTAAAGCCAAAGAAGAGAAAAAAAGTTCAGCCAAGAGACTTTTTAATTACCAGATGTTTCTAGGCATACAACTCTCTAGCTCAAGGTGATGCATTTTATTGCATTTCCAGGTTTAAAGTGGTTTTGAACAGCTGTTGGGCCACCCCGTCAGCCGATTTCATGTATCCCCTGCAATGGCAGCTAATCAACAAGGGGTAAGTACCACCCTCTAGAGCACGGTGCTGAGAAGTGGGGTAGATCTGGGGCCCCTTTGGCTTGGGATGGCTTGGGAAGAAGAGGTGAAGCCTCAGGGTCACATCTGTGACACCCTCTGTGACTCCGGACTGAGTACTGATACTAGCAAACATTTATATAGTGCTTTCTGGTACCAGGTACTCTACTGAGAACTTCGCCATGTATTAACTCTTTTGCCTTACAAGAGACAGCCATTATGACTACCATCCCTATTTTCGAGGTGAGGAAACTGAGGCACAGGAGGGGTTAAGTAATATCACTTACTCAGTGTGTGCATTTGTGGGGAAGTGATTCAAATCCAATTAATCTGACACCAGAACCCTGGTAAGACCTAAATCAGATAGTCTGTATAAAAAGTTAAACATGTAGTACCTAGTCAGTATGTAGTCACCTTAATTAATATCACTGTTTTTTGTTATTGATTCAGTAGATAATAGGATAATGGGGAGTTCTTAAAATTTTTGAGTAGAGGACAAAAGTATTGGGATTGTGCAATAGAAAGACGATTCTGGAAGTCATCCATGGCATGCATTAGAAACAGTACATGGTGGGTGGAAAGACCAGATTAGAGGCCATGGCCTGAACCGAGGTGTAGCCAAGTGAATGGGAAGGTCATCCAAGGGACAGAGAGGTGATCAAAATTTAGCAACCAATCAGATATGGGGTGGAGAGAAGGACATGGCAAGAAGCCTGAGAAATATGTGCCATCACAGTTATGGATTGTAGAGGTGAGGAACTGTTTGTTATTGGGCATTGGGGAAGAAGATTCTGGATAAGCGTTTTGGAGTCTCCCTGAGCTCAGAGATGACATTTTGAGCTTGAGAGGACAGTTTTCTGGAAGACACCTAGAATTGTAACTTTGGAAAAGAGAGGACAGGTTGAGTTAGATTAGAGATGTGGGCATCAGATACACAATGAACAGTAAATACAAAAGAGATGATTCCCCAAACCCAGATGGACTGGTGTGCCTGTGCTGCCACCAGAAGCCTTCAGAGCTAAGTAAACATTGGGGCTGGGGACAAAAATGATTAGATAACAAAGGCAGAGCCACCTTGGACCTTTAACTATTTATTTTTACTTCACAAACACTCAAACAGCACTTACAACATACCAACGTGTTCTAGGCCAGTGCCTTACAAATATTAATTTCACTTAAATTTTATCAAACCCCTATAAAGGAGGGAGTATAATAAATACTATTTTATAGAGGAGAAATATGAGGGGTAGACAGGTTCAGAAACTTGCCCAAAGTCCAGAGCTAGTCAGGGGATGGAGGATTTGGGACTCAAACTCAGGCAGCATTATTTCCTGAGAGATGTCGGTAGGACAGGCCAGCAGAACCACATCTAAGTAACCCAGCAAAGCTTCCTGCACAGATGGTAGCTTAATTTGGATGTCATACCTATCACAGAAGGATTCCTTTTAGGTTCTCTTGACAATGGTGCAATCAAATGACTTCAGGGAGATTGTGAAATAAATTCGTGACCTATAGGAACCTGAAATTATGATCAGGCTCTGGGAAGCTCTCAGACAATGGCTACACAGGACAAAGGCTCTGCCATACCATGGAAACCTCTCCCTGCAAATCACTCTGGCACTGCTGCTTCCAACTGGCAGATGTGTAAGATGGCAGACAAAGGAATGCTTGTGGCTTTGTGGTGGTCTACAGAGTCTGTCCCCAGACTCTAGTGTGTATAGGAATTACCTAGGGTATCTGTTACACATGCAGGCACACAGTTGATCTACCCCATCAAAGGGTTCCTGGGCAAACCCTGAGAACCTATGTTGAAGCAGAGCCAAATTAAAGAGGTCCTCATCTAGTTTCATATTCTGCCTAGCTAAAATGGCCCCTTGAGGTTGGAGATACTTGCACATAAACCATAAAACTCCCTTAATCTCCCAGATGCTTTGGGCTCACACTGGGCCTTTTTGGAGAAAAATCCAGTTTCCAAGAGCATACAGAGGGGTTAGAAGAGATGTATTATTAGGAATTTTGATCTTATGTTGGGAAGAAGTCTCCTGCAGTGATGTTGTAAGAGTCTCCCGTGGGCATTCCATCATCCCAAGTTGTCTGTTACAGAGGGGCAAGTGCCACAGCCAGTGCCAAGAGGCAGCAGAGCCAAGACATCTAATAAGCCCACCCAGGACTTGCCTCCTTCTGCCCCCAACAAAGCTCTGTTTACATTGTTTTCCATTGGCTGACACCATGCCTTGGATACTCCAGCTGCAAGGAGCTATTTTAAGGACTCAGGTCCTGAGTTCATACAAGGCTCTCAGGTTTATTCACCAAATGATCCTCCAAGGTCTTGTTTCACAACTCGGAAAATGCCTCCAGCTCTGTCATTGCTCAGAGGTCACCACAACAGTGGCCAGGCTTCTGACCTTTGGTCCAGATATAAGGTATACCATTCACTTCTCGTTTTAGTCACTAACTCATGGAGTTGACATTCCTCCAGTCCTACCTCTCATTTGCCCCCTGATGTCTGGTTCTGATGGATGTGTGGAGGAGGGCATGTCTCAAGGGCTCTCAGATAGCAGAGTGGCTCTCTGGTGTGTGTATACTGGGTTGGATTGACACTGGAGTCAGAGACACTCTGGGAGGAGCATTAATTTGGGGGTCTTCTGTGGTGCTGTCCCTTGGTCTTAAGCTTTTGGACCCAAAGACCTTTTTCCACAAAGGACAGAATCTGCTGATCCTTTCCACCTGCAGACATCATTCCCCAAAGTTCACGTGGGCCTCACTGTACATTCATGTCTGCTCCCAACACCTCGATGAATGTCTGCCACTTCAGTAGGGAATGAGCGTGTCTTTGGTAAATGAAAAACATTATTTTCATTGTAAGCTATTACCCTTGGGACTTTGGGATTTTCCAAATGCTACATTCTCATTATAGAGGATTTGGAAAATATATAAAGATATAAGAAGAAAGCAGAAACCACCCATAATTCCACCACTCCATAGTAGCCAATATTAACATTTAGATGGTATCCCTCCAGTCATTTTTTTTCCTGTGCCTATATTAAAAACACGACCAAATTTTTACAAAGGTAACTATATAATATAGAATTTAAATAGCACAACATAAATTCAAATTTCCCAGCGGCAAGCCCTCACAATATACACAGAGAAGGATGGAAGATATGACTTGGCTCAGGTTGCTACGGTAGCACTTGGGGAAATGCTGTTCTCAGTGTCTTTATCTTGTACATATACCGGGAGTCAGTCCATGTCCCAGTCCTTCAGATGACTTCATCTCTCAGGACTTTCCCTTCTTTGAGCTAGAGGTGTGGTGACTTACCTGGTGTACCACTTCTCCTAAGTCACCCCCTCCACCCTACTGTCCCCTGTCTATAGAATGAGAACTAGCACACCACCCCATAGCTCCTCAACTTGACCTCATATCCTGAAGATAAGCAAGGTGCTGCCAGTCAAAGTGCTTTGTAAGGATAACATGCTGTATAGAAGCCCAGGGCTGTGTTGCTGTTGTCTGCCAATCTACCTCAGATTTTGCTAGAGTTCATGAAGTAATTTTCTCTCCTCCCTGCCCCATCTGCTCCAGCTGCCCCACGGATGAAACAGTCCTCGTACACGAGAATGGGAAAGATCACAGGGCCACCTTCCAATTCAATGCTTTCCGGTTCCAGAACATCCCCAAACTCTCCAAGGTTTGGTTACACTGTGAGACATTCATCTGTGACAGTGAGAAGCTCTCCTGCCCAGTGGTGAGCCTCCTCTCTCCAGAACAAGAATGTGACCCGAGGTTGGGGGTGGGGGGTGGTATTCGAGAAGATGTATTTTTAGTTTGGAATTGTAACCAGACCAGCGTACGTGTGCGCTGAGGGCATTCTGGAAGAAAGGCCACCGGGTGTAGGGGCAGACATTCGGGCTCTGTCCTTCCTGCCACCAACAAGCTACATGGTCTGGCACATGCCGCTTACTCTCTGGAGCCTGGTTTCCTCATTTCTAAAGACAGTGGTGATAAGTCGCCATGGCCCTTCTCTTTTCAGAGAGCCGTATTAGGTAAAATGAGCACAGTAACAGACATGGAAGTGCTTTGAAAAAGTTAAAAGCACAAGGAAAATTCAAAATGTCCGTAGTAGCAATAGGTACTGGATGGAGTCAAAAGATGGATACTTTCAGCTCTTGACCGGCCAGCTTAAGGGTCCATCCCTGTGACTTGAAACGAGCCAGAGAGATGCTACAGAAATTCCCAACACCCGTTACTGCTGAGCTGACTTTGTGAGAGGAAGTGTTGGGCGGTGGGGCCCCAGGTTCACAGCCAAGTTCAGTGCAGCCCAGGCCAAGGGCCAGTTTCCCCTCTGTACCCCCCCCCCCACACCGAGAAGCTGCTATAGAATCCATCCATAGACATGCAGTGTGAATCCCAGGTGGGAGACAGGCTTCCATGACAGCCAGGTGTGAACCTGGTCCTTAGGACAGTGGTGCCACAGTGTGGTCCCTAACGGCTTCAGCATCACCTGGAAACTTGTTAGGGATGCAAATTCTCAGGCTGTCCAGACCGCTGATTCAGAAATGCTGGGTGGGCCCAGAAATCTGTGCTGCAACAGCCCCTCCAGGTGATTCTGAGGCATGCTCGGGCTTGAGAACCACTGCCTTCACCGAACAGTGATAAATCACGAATGGCTGCCTGCTCCCATCTCTCGATCTCTCCGGGTTAGAGACCCCAGAGAGCAGGAACGCGGTGTTTCCCAAGAGGGCACCAGCTCATGTAGCCTGTGGTAACCAACCAAAAAAAGAAAAAGAAAAAGATTATAATCTCTATTTCTACTCATTTGTTTTAGCCAGAAAATGGTCACACAGAAGCACGAAAAAAGGGGGAAGGAGCAGACAGATATCTTACAGGTGATGAAGGGATATTAGCGGCACTACATTTTAAAGAGAAAGGAAAATGAGCCAGAGCACATTTCGCAAGTGTCTATTTCTCAAACCACTGTCAGGAGACTAACGGCGGGCAAAAGCCTCACTTCTTATCAGAAGAAACCGGGCCAATCCCTCCCACATCCAACAACCCCACCCCACCCCACCTCACCCCGCCCCCCAGGATTTCTTCCAGCTTGAAGAGTTCCTAGAGTAAAGCTTTGTCCTTCCCCCAAGCTAGAGAAGGGGTGAAGGCAGCACTCTGGATAATAAACAAATAAATAGAAAGACAAATAAGGTAACCAAGATCTGTGGACGGGGGAATTTTGACTCTATCCAGTTTGCGACTTCTTTTTTTAATCTCTTGCCTTTCTCTCTTTTCTCTCCTGGGTGCATTTCTCCTGCCCCCTCCCCCACTCTTCCCCCCGCCCCTCCCCCACGGCTGAGGCTCTTCAGACCTGTGACAAGAGGAAGCGCCTCCTCCGGGACCAGACGGGGGGCGTCCTGGTGGTGGAGCTCTCCCTCCGTAGTAAGCCTCTCTGTTTTCCGGAAGCCTGAGTTCATGCGGGGCTGCGTTTACAGGCACAGCAGGTCAGAGCATTTTAACTGAACTGCCAAACCAGCTGTGCTTGTAGACACTACCTTCACCTGCGGCTCAAGGTTTCCCACCCGATGGGGAGGGGCCGGGGGAGAGGAAAGCCAAACCAAGAAGCTGAGGTGTGTTAACTACCCCGAAACTCTCTGTCTGCAGCCTAAATTCCAATGCCCCCAAGGAATTAGGAAGTGCTGAGGTTCCCGGCAGAGCAGGCAGCCAACTGTAATAACGGACCGCGAAATGTACTGGGAATGTCCAGTGCAAGTCAACAAGACTCCATAGAGCATCCAGTGCTGGTCCTGGGCTGGGCTGGACACTGGGCTTCAGAATTAAAGGAGACCACATGGCCCTTGTCTTCAAGAACTCATCACCTAGCAAGGAGAGAGCTGCTAAATGCCAAGGGCAAGGGAGTGGACGATCAGTGGGGATGGGGGAGGTAGGGCGCTATGGGAGTTCATGGCAAGGGGATTCACCCTAGTCCAGGGCCTAGAGAAGACTCGCGTCAGTAATCTTGCAGTGTAACCCGAAGAGTGGTATGACATGAAGGGTGAGCAGGGCCTGTGGGAAGAAGGCTGGGGCCTGTAGTAGTTATACAATTTTTACTAGCTAAGAACAATTGTTACCTTCTTATGGGGTTGAAAACAAAATCAAGAGAATAATAGTTCATATTTTATGGCATATCATAAAAATGATATGAAATCAAATTTCAGTTTTCTATAAAGTTTTATTGGAACACAGCCACACGTGTTCATACAAGGTGCTGTCCCCAGATGCTTTCACCCTATGAAGACAGCGTCAAGTAGTTCCAATAGGAACCATAGGGCCCATAGTGGAAATATTTATCTGGCCCCTTCCAGAAAGTTTATGAACCCCTGCCTTAGAAAGCCAAGGAGAAAATGGTTTTCTTCTTCTTTCAAAGAAGCTTTGGTGAACCCTGCTATAAACTTTGTCTTAAAGGCAATGGGGGGGGGGCTATTGGTTTAATCGGGAGAGCATGTGGTCAGGTCTATATTTTGGAAACACAGACCTGAGATTCCATCCTTGATCTTTCCTTAAACCTTCAGCTTTCTCTCTCTTTACTCATTACAGGCAGGGGATCCTCCCGTCTCTATAGCTTCTCAGGTAAGGAAAAGAGGCACCTCCGGGAAGGGTCATGGGGCAATGCCTTTTAAAAGGTAGATGTGTGTTTTAAAAGAAGCTTAGCTTTGGCCCCAGCAAAACCTTGAGGAATTGAAAGCTGCTCTTAAGACACACCGGAGC